>SJYC01085860.1:0-48172 GCA_006408675.1 Madoqua kirkii | reverse complement strand
TATTGCTGAAGCCTGGCTTGGAGAATTTTGAGCAATACTTTACTAGCGTATGAGATAAGTGCAATTGTGCAGTAGTTTGAGCATTCTTTGGCATTGCCTTGAGGATACTCAAATATTCCAAAATATTTGAATAATTATGTAAGTAAGAGTAAGACAGGATGAAAAATAGCTAATAGCTAGTTACTCATTATGACCATGAGTAATTTAAACTTGAAGGGAATCTTCCAGACTTTGGAAAATCTTGACCTTTTAGAATTTAATTTGTCATAGAGGGATAATGTGAGCTTGTGAGATGCTCCTATAGTCTTGACCCAAAACACAATGACTAGAAACTCAGGGTCTCACTGTTGGACAGAAGCACAGGTAATTAGTCCTTCAATCAAATGTCCTGGAATACAGTGGGCAGTGAGTCTTCTTGACCATTTGTTGTTTGATAAACTTTCATCATATGTCTCAGTAACCTGTGCCTGGGAGCAGCTTGTATATTACATTATTTAAGTTGTTAAAGTCACAACCTTCATATTCTGCAGGCTTTTTATTATGCAAGGTGTCATTAGAATATTTTGTGCCACTGCTTTGTAACAGCTCTCTGATAGAAAGTAGAGGAAGGCCACCTCTCAAACCTGAAATAGTAAAAGTAAGGGTTTAATTAACTGTCATCACTGTTGATAATCTCAAGCAGAGGAGGTGAGGCAGTGCCTACATTGACCCTGTGGTGATGTGTGGATTAATTTCTTTTTGTCTGCTTTGCCATCTGGAGCCTGAGAAATTATTATGGGTAAAGCATGATGTTTATCTTATGATACACTCCAGATAGAGAAATGAAAGGATTTTGTCAATAAACCTATCTTTACCTGTTGGGTCTAGCTTTTGAAGTTCAGAAGCTTTTAAAAAATAATTTATTCCTTCTCTTTGGACCTGGTAAGAGAAGAATCTTCCCTGAGTATTCATCAAAAATTCTCCTTTACCTGGCAACATATCCATCTTCTTTTAGCAACTAAGGGGCTTCCCTGGTGGCTCAGATGGTACAGAATCTGCCTGCAGTGCAGGAGACCCAGGTCCCATCCCTGGGTCAAGAAGATCTCCCTGAGAAGGGAATGGTAACCCACTCCAGTATTCTTGCCTGGAGAGTTCCATGGACTGAGGAGCCTGGTGGACCACAGTCCATGGGGTCCCAAAGAGTCAGACACAACTACATGACTTTCACTTAGCAAATAAACTCCTCTTCACCCAACTGAGCTATGAGTGCTTTTTGGCCAGTGTCTCCACCATGGTGCCCAGCCCTTTCTGGTCCTCAACATATCCATCTTCTTTTAGCAACTAAGGGGCTTCCCTGGTGGCTCAGATGGTACAGAATCTGCCTGCAGTGCAGGAGACCCAGGTCCCATCCCTGGGTCAAGAAGATCTCCCTGAGAAGGGAATGGTAACCCACTCCAGTATTCTTGCCTGGAGAGTTCCATGGACTGAGGAGCCTGGTGGACCACAGTCCATGGGGTCCCAAAGAGTCAGACACAACTACATGACTTTCACTTAGCAAATAAACTCCTCTTCACCCAACTGAGCTATGAGTGCTTTTTGGCCAGTGTCTCCACCATGGTGCCCAGCCCTTTCTGGTCCACCATGAGCTCTTGGAGGACTTGGACTTATCCTCCTTATATGTATATCCTCTCTTCATTGTACACACACATGCACACACACACACACACATATGTGTGTGTGTGTTCTTGGATATGTTTGGTATCCAAGTACATTTTATTTATTTGAAAGGGGGCCTAGGGTTTCCTAGTGTAGTATAGGTCAGTTTTTCATCTTTTATTTTTTAAATTGAAGTGTATTTGATTTACTATGTTGTGTTAGTTTCAGGTGTACAGTAAAGTGATTCAGTTATACATATCTATATATATTTACCTTCATTGACTACATTAAAGCTTTTGATTGTGTGGATCATGACAAACTGTGGAAAATTCTTAAAAAGGTGGGAATCCCAGACCACCTTACTTGTCTCCTGAGAAACTTGTGTGAAGATCAAGAAGTATGTACTGGACATGGAACAACTGACTGGTTCCAAATTGGGAGAGGAGTACATCAAGGCTATACATTGTCACCCTGCTTATATAGCTTTTATGCAAAATACATTATGTGAAATGCCAGGCTGGATAAATTACAACCTGGAATCAAGATTGCTGGGAGAAATATCAATAACCTCAGATATGCAGATGTTACCACTCTGAAGGCAGAAGATGAAAAGGAACTAAGGAGCCTCTGGATGAGGATAAAAGAGGAGAGTGAAAAAGCTGGCTTGAAACTCAATGTTCAAAAAATGAAAATCAAGACATCCAGTCCCATCACTTCATGGCAAATAGATGGGGACAAAGTGAAAGCAATGACAGATTTTATTTTCTTGAGCTCCAAAATCACTGCAGGTGGTAACTGCAGCCACAAAATTAAAAGGTGCTTGCTCTTTGGAAGAAAAGCTATAACGCCTAGACAGTGTATTAAAAAGCAAAAGCATGACTGCCAACAAGGGTCTATGTAGCATGGTTTTTCCTATAGCCGTGTACCGATGTGAGAGTAAAAAAGGCTGAGAATTTGATGCTTTTGAATTGTAGTGCTAGAGAAGACTCTTGAGAGTCCCTGGGTTGCAAAGAAATCAAACCAGTCAATCTAAAGGAAATCAACCATTAGTATTCCTAGGAAAGACTGATGCTGAAGCTGAAGCTCCAATACTTTGGCCACTTGATATGATGATCTGACTCATTGAAAAAGTCTCTAATGCTGGAAAAGACTGAGGGTAGGAGGAGAAAGGGGCAACGTAAGATGGATAACATCACTGATTCAATGGACATGAGTTTGACCAAACTCAGAAATATAGTGAAAGGCAGGGAAGCCTGATGCACTGTAGTCCCTGGGATTGCAAAGAGTCAGACACAAATTAGTGACAGAACAACAAAAATATATTTGTATATTCGTTCTGTCTAGCTATTTCTCTTGAACTGAACTGAAATCAAAATATCATTAACTGATAACCACAAAAGAGATAAAAATGTTTAAAAGCTTTGAGATCAGACAGAACTGGGTTCAAATGCTATTTTGACCATTTATTGCTCAGATGCTGCTGGAAAAACTCATATCTGAGCCTTAGCTTGTTGTTTGATAAAATTAGAATCATAAGAGTTCTGTTAGATAACACCTACCTAGTGATTGTCACAAAGGAGGACTTATTTTTTGGTCTACTCTCCTTTTCTGTTTTCAAAGAAGAGTTGCTTTTAGATTATTTTCACTTTAAAAGAGGCCTATTGATGATTGTTCCTTGCATAAGCAAAGGAACAAATCATTGGTATTCCTCTCTTTTTGTTTATTTGCTATTTCATTTGTGGGAAACAATACATAAATGAAAATTTGGCATCAGACTCTGGGAACCAGAAGCATCAGAGCCACTTGGGAACTGGTGTGAAATGCAGAATTCTAAAATGTATTTGGTGAGGAAGGTGCATTTCAGGAAGAGCCTTAGAAAATTCAAGTGCCTGTTCAACTGTGAGGAGAACTGAACCAGAGCGGATGCTGACCCCTTATTTGAGGAGTGGTGGGAAGTTAATATTAGCTTTTGTGCTATTGGTACGGGGATTTCTATGGTAAGAGTGACCATTTGGGTAGAACTTTGGGTGAAAGGAGGGCTGGGTTTTCATGGCTGTGATTGCCTGCATCTCTTGGTTGTATTTTTTCATGGGTGTGCCAGCCTGGAGCTCTGGAACCTGTGTAACAGTTACCTCCCCCAGAGGAATCAGCTCGTGTGCCCATCTTGACAAGGAAACAGTGGTTGGTGGTTTGATTCCATTTATCTGTTGATGATTGTTCCCTGTGGCCATGTCAGCAGACTGTAGTCCTGTGCCTCCCCAGGGATTCAGCAGACTGAAACAGAACTTTTCTTTTATCCTTTGTTGTCTTATTAAAAAAAAAAACCTCTAAAAGAAGCAAGGCTTTAATATTATATATATATATATATATATATATATGAAATAAAACAAAATGCAATGAAATAAATACATGAAATAAAATACAACTGGGAGATGCAGGCAATCACAGCCATTAAAACCCAGCCCTCCTTTATATGTATATGTTTGAAGTGTTCCACGTCTCATAGAAAACATATTATTACCCTCTGAAAGGATGACCTTCACTGACATTTCATTTCAAGGGTATTGGCTTGGTGACTATCTTTCAAGCCTCCACACATTTATTTGAAACTTGCAGATGTTTTTGTACCAATTAAATGTCTATACTCTGAAGATGACCATTCATGAGCAATTCCAGAGTTTCACTGGTGACAGGTAGATTTAGATTTTCATGACCATTTAAGTGGATACTTTTTGTCCTATCTTGTGTAATAACCAAACAAATTTCACTTTTGAGTGGTGGATGACACCTTAAGAAGTGTTTTTCAGGAGGAAAGATGGCTTTACTATTTTCTAGCTTCTCTTTTAGGTGTTGGTTCAACAAACATTTTAAACATATTTACAACAGAACATGTCCTTAGAGTAAAAAGACATGAGAAGTGTACAGAGTTTCTGCTTTCAAGAGGTCAAGAATTTGGTAGGCAGACAAGCAGTGCTTGATTAATTACAAATAAAATGTGATGTAATTGCTTGACTCTAAATTAAATAAGACAAAGATATGTATAAGTACATTTTTGTCCCAGAGAGAACAAAGGGAATGTTTAGGTGAGGACTTGAAGTCCCAGAACAGGTAATAACTTTGGATATGTGTAATTAAGAAGAGACCCTCATATGGACCATGTTGACAAAAGGACATTCCACTGGGAGGAAATGCACCTACTCAGGCCTGGAGATATGAAACAGTATTGTATATTTGGAAAATTGAAAGTATCTGAATCTGTTTATAGTAGTAGCTCTTACCACTTGTCAAACATTTTTCATTGTGACAAGTAGTGAAAAATATATTTCATATAGTGATGCAGTACCCAACACGTGTACACACAAATTTAACAGGAACAAAGGACAAAAACTTCACAAAATACTATTTGATAATATTTTATAAATAATATTTGCTGCTGCTGCTAAGTCACTTCAGTCATGTCTGACTCTGTGCGAACCCATAGACAGCATCCCACCAGGCTCCTCTGTCCTTGGAATTCTCCAGGCAACAGTACTGGAGTGGGTTGCCATTTCCTTCTCCAATGCATGCATGCATGCTAAGTCGCTTCAGTCGTGTCTGACTCTGGGCGACCCTATGGACAGCAGCCCAACAGGCTCCTCTGTCCAGAGGATTCTCCAGGCATTTAACAATAATTTAAATAATATTTATCCTTGCTAAATACAATATGTTTTGATATTTTCTTTCCTCATCTCTGTGGTTCTGTTTCACTTAAAATCCTGGCCATGACTTATTAAACTGATGACCATTTATTAGTGGGTCATTACTTACAGTTTGGAAAGCAATGGTATGTTCTGTAAATACTCAGGGGGAGGAAACCAGACTGGAGAGTTATCAAGTATCAGATCACACTAGAGGAAAACATAGGCAGAGAAATCTTTGATAAAAATTGCAGCAATGTTTTTTGGATCTGTTTCTTACAATAATGGAAATGAAGGCAAAAATAACAAATGGGACTTAACTAAACTTAAAAGCTTCTGCACAGCAAAAGAAACCACAAACAAAGCAAAAAGACAACCTGTAGAATGGGAGCAAATATTTGCAAACAATATGAATGACAGGGAATTAATTTCCAAAATATAAAAACAGATCATGCAACTCAGTAACAACAACAACAACAACAACAACAACAACAACACTCCCAAACAACTCACTAAAAAATAGGCAGAAGACTAAAATAGACTTTTCTCCAAAGAAGATGTAATGATGGCCAAGAGGCACATGAAAATATGCTCCACATCACTAATTATTACTAAAATGGAAATCAAAATTAAAATTACATACTATCTCACACCAGTCAGAATGGCCATCATTTAAAAGTCTACAAATAATAAATGCTGGAGAGGGTTTGGAGAAAAGGGAACCTTCTTACACTGCTGGTGGAAGTGTTAACTGGTGCAGCCACTATGGAGAACAGTATGAAGATTCCTTAAAAAACTAAAATTAGAGTTACTATATTATCCAACAATTCCACTCATGGGCATATATCCAGAAAATACAAAATCTCTAATTCAAAAAGATACATGTGCACAGTTCATAGCCACACTATGTACAATAAAGCTGAGACATGCAAGCAACCTAAATGTCCATCAACAGATTAATGAATAAAGAAGTTAAATATATATATATATGCATGCATTAGTATATATATATACACATGTGTAGAAACACATGGAATATTACTCAGCCATAAAAAAGAATGAAAATTTTGTCATTTTTAGCAAGATGGAAGGGCAACATGGAAGGTTATTGAGTGAAGTAAACTAGACAGAGAAAGACAAATATGATACATTTACATGTAGAATTTTGAAAAAAAGGATATAAATGAACCTATATGCAAAAGAGAAATAGCACCACAGACATAGAAAACAAACTTCTAGTTACCAAAAATGGAAGAGGTGGGGGGAGGGATAAATTGGGAATTTTGGATTAATAGATATACACTGCTAAGCTGCTAAGTCGCTTCAGTTGTGTCCAACTCTGTACAACCCCATAGACGGCAGCCCACCAGGCTCCGCCATCCCTGGGATTCTCCAGGCAAGAATACTAGAGTGGGTTGTCATTTCCTTCTCCAATGCATGAAAGAGAAAAGTGAAAGTGAAGTCACTCAGTCGTGTATGACTCTTAGCAACCCCATGGATTGCAGCCTACCAGGCTCCTCCGTCCATGGATTTTCCAAGCAAGAGTGCTGGAGTGGGGTGCTATTGCCTTCTCCAAGATACACACTACTATGTATAAAATGAAGTGAAGAAGTGAAGTGAAGTCGCTCAGTTGTGTCCGATTCTTTGTGACCCCCTGGACCCCCTAGCCTACCTGCACTGTAGCCTGCCAGGCTCCTTCTTCCATGGGATTCTCCAGGCAAGAGTACTGGAGTGGGTTGCCATTTCCTTCTCCAGGGGATCTTCCCGACCCAGGAATCAAACCCGGGTCTCCGGCATTCCAGGCAGACGCTTTAACCTCTGAGCCACCAAGGAAGCCCATGTATAAAATAGATAACAACAATATAGAACAGGATGATATATTCAATATTTTGTAATGACATAAGGGAAACATATCTGAAAAGTATGTATATATGTACACACACACACACATATATATAACTGAACCATATATACATGTATATAAAACAATCCTTTGCTGTATACCTGAAACTAACATAACATTGCCAATCAACTACACTTTGATTAGAAAAATGATTCCTAGATTTTGACTTGAGCAACTGGATGGATGGTAGAATCACTTGTTGAGATGTAGTGGGCTCGTGTATGTTATTGTGCAGGACAAGGGTGCTTATTAAGAATTTTGTTTGGCTTGAGGTAAACTTGAGATGACTATTGATTTCCAAAAGAAGATGTCAAGTAGATAGTTGAATACATTAGTAAAGAGTTTAGTGAAGATATCTGGAACTAGATCCATAAATGTGAGTGCCTTTGACATGTGGGTGGTATTTAAAATTGTGGGATAGTTAGGAATGAGATAGGGAGAGGAGGCAGATAGAGAAAAATAGTGAATTAGTTGTTAGTGAAATGGGTTCAAAAATTAAGAGATCTAGCTAAGGAAGGGAAGACAAAAATTACTGGAAGCTGGTGGTTAATGTGGTGGAAGGAAGCCTGGGTGGTTGTCCTTAAAATATCAGCAGGAATAAGAGTTTTCTAAAGAAGAAAGCCTTTGATTGTGTCAAATGCTGACGAGATGTCAAGTGGCAGGGAAGAAGTCATTGCATTTGGAGGGAGAATTGGAGTGGTGTTGGAAAGAGGAATTTTTGTAGAGTGTTGGCTTGGGAAGCAGTAATGGAAGGGCTGGAATGATGATCTTGAGGACATGGAAGTTGGGACAGGAGTTGTGCCAAAGCCCAGGAGGCAGTGAGAATGCCTTTCTGTCTACTCCAAGTGCAATGATGTTATTGAAAGGTTTTCAAAGAGTTTTAAAATATCTTGTGGATAGTGTATGGAGAGGCGACATAAGGTGGGTGTGTGTGACTAGAGAGAGCAACAGTTGTGAGGCTTTGCAGTGGTCTGCGTGAAAAAGAGTGGCAGCTTATTCTAAGCATTTGGCTTTGTGAAGGAATTATGTCACAAACACAGAACAAAGAAGCAAGTTCAACAAGAGCAGTAAAAGTGTTTTATCTTTGGAAATGAGCATGATGTTGCATTTGACAATATTTCATGTTAATTTATTCTGTTGACTAATTGTTCTTTGGAGAAATTGAACTCATTTGCCATTAGATTTGACATGTTAAATTAATCAGATCTCTTAAAAGGCTTCCAAATTCTGAGAGCATAAGACAGTTCAAAATTGCATCCACATTTATCCACACTGCTTTTGACATGATATGCAAAGAAAAATAGCCTCATTCATTCTTGTCTGTACACTGGCATGGGGGCATTTCCTGGGTTACAATTTTTTCCCCCTTTTTCAAGATGAACTGACTGCCTTAAACCTGACTCTATTATTAATTCTTTATTGATTAATATAAATCTTAAAAATATAGTTTTTAAAAATCAAAACATATCATAGATCATGTGAAATTCCTTTCATTTCTCATCACTTCATTTCTGGTTTTGATATTGCTTTTAAAAAGTTTTTTTTCTCCTTTATAATGAGACAGCATCTATAACACATTTCCTATTACATTGCCATTTTTGTTTAATGGAACTCAACTTGAAGCATCCATTTTTCACTTGGAGCAAAATGAAATTCTTTCTCTGAGCTGTTGCATTAACAGTCAATATTCTGTTGGTTCTAGCTCTTCAAAACCACGAGTGATGTATACTTAATGGATCTTCTTCTCACATCTCACCCGTTTTTCTACATTTCTCACTGATCCTAAGTATTCTTTCCAAAAATCTAACCTTTATCACTCTCTACTAAACTTTTCTCTTACATTTTAATGCCTCATTTAGATGTAGTTTATCATTTCTGTACTTAAAGATGTGGTTTTTGGTTGAGGAGATGTGATTACCTAAAAGTAATTTTTGTGAAATATTAAGATAGACTCAATTTTTAAGGGGAGCTTTTCAGTCTTGAACAAAGATCGAACTTCAGTGTAGTTCAGTTGCTCAGTCGTGTCTGACTCTTTGTGACCCCATGGACTGTGGCACGCCAGGCCTCCCTGTCCATCGCCAAGCCCCGGAGTTTATTCAAACTCATGTCCATTGAGTCGGTGATGCCATCCAACCATCTCATCCTCTGTCATCCCCTTCTCCTCTGGCCTTCAGTCTTTCCCAGCATCAGGGCCTTTTCCAATGAGTCAGTTCTTCACATGAGGTGGCCAAAGTATTGGAGCTTCAGCTTCAGCATCAGTCCTTCCAATGAATATTCAGGACCGATTTCCTTTAGGATGGATTGGTTGGATCTCCTTGTGGTCCAAGGGACTCTCAAAAGTCTTCCCCAACACCGCAGTTCAGAAGCATCAATTCTTCAGTGCTTAGCTTTCTTTATATTCCAACTCTTACATCTATACATGACTACTAGAAAAACCATAGCTTTAATTAGGCATACCTTTGTTGGCAAAGTAATGTCTCTGCTTTTTAATATGCCGTCTAGGTTGCTCACAACTTTCCTTCCAAGGAGAAAGCATCTTTTAATTTTATGACTGCAGTTACCATCTGCAGTGATTTTGAAGGCCCCCCAAAATCAAGCCTGTCACTATTTCTGTTGTTTCCCCATCTATTTTCCATGAAGTGATGGGGCCAGATGCCATGATCTTAGTTTTCTGAATGTTGATGAATTTGTAAAGTTTCAACTTGAATGAATGCTCTGTTGGTCTCAAGAATGTTTTTAAAATTATTTTTAATTTGAATTTAAACATTTTTATTCTATAACTAATTTTTTAGAAAGGTGAAACAGCAGAAGAATAAAAATGAGGACAAAAGACTTTGGAGTTTTCTCCATAGGATGTATGCAGAGCTGATTATATTATGAGTAAGATTTTATTACAATTAATTTTTCTAGATGAAGGACCTCAATAAATTCAAGTTTTCTTTGTATTTCTCTAATTTTCTTGAGGTCTTCAGCCATTCGAACTTGTTTAACAATAAACAATTTTCTTTCTTCTCGCTATCTTCATCAAAATCTTCTAATACATCTTTAACATTTTTGTCCAGTTATCCGACTTCAGTGTTTGTAGGTTGTTGCATTAGAGTATTTGCAGTTATAGCAAGAAGGCATTATTTGCCAAAATAGGACAACATCTTTACATCCCTACTCAGAACCTACAAAATGCTATTGCTGGTAATAGGAGAAGGCAATGGCACCCCACTCCAGTACTCTTGCCTGGAAAATCCCATGGACAGGGGAGCCTGGTAGGCTGCCGTCTATGGGGTCGCACAGAGTTGGACATGACTGAAGCGACTTAACAGCAGCATTGCTGGTAATGAAAGTCTCTTCAACTTTGCAAAACTTTAAGATAGATTAAACTTTTAAGTGGAACTTTTCAGTCTTGAACAAAGATGTAACTACATTTCTGTGAAATATATAAGGTCTCAACATAAACAAATGCTCAGTTGGTCTTCAGAATGTTGAAAAGATGTTTCACCTTGAGGGGAACTGCATTTGTGCTCTAGTTCTCTCTCTGTCTCTGTCTGCCTATCTCTCTCTGTACATTTCTAAAGACACTTATCAGCCTTTCTCTGAACTGTCTCACTTGCATCTTTTCACTATTCCCCTCAGTTCAGTTCAGTTGCTTAGTCATGTCTGACTCTTTGCAACACCATGGACTGCAACACGCCAGGCTTCCTTGTCAGTCACTAACTCCCAGAGCTTGTTCAAATTCATGTCCATGGATTCGGTAATGCCATCCAACCATCTCATCCTGTCATCCCCTTCTCCTCCTGCCTTTAGTATTTCCCAGTATCAGGGTCTTTTTAATGAATCAGTTCTTCACATCAGGTGGCCAAGTATTGGAGTTTCAGCTTCAGCATCAGTCCTTCCAATGAACATTCAGGACTAATTTAATTTAGGATTGACTGGTTGGATCTCTTTGCAGTCCAAGGGACTCTCGAGCGTCTTCTCCAACACCACCGTTCAAAATCATCTGTTCTCCAGTGCTCAGCCTTTTTTATGGTCCACTCTCACATCCATACATGACTGCTGGAAAAGCCATAAAATCTTAGCTTTGGCTATATGGACCTTTATCAGTAAAGTGAGAGTTGGACTGTGAAGAAGGCTGAGCACCGAAGAATTGATGCTTTTGAACTGTGGTGTTGGAGAAGACTCTTGAGCATCCCTTGGACTGCAAGGAGATCCAATCAGTCCATTTTGAAGGAGATCAATCCTGGGATTTCTTTGAAAGGAATGATGCTAAAGCTGAAACTCCAATACTTTGGCCACCTCATGTGAAGAGTTGACTCATTGGAAAAGACTCTGATGCTGGGAGGGATTGGGAGCAGGAGAAGAAGGGGGCAACAGAAGATGGCATCACTGACTCGATGGACATAAGTTTGGATGAACTCTGGGAGTTGGTGATGGACAGTGAGGCCTGGCGTGCTGGTATTCGTGGGGTCACAATGAGTTGGACATGACTGAGTGACTGAAATGAACTGAACTGATCTGAATGTCTCTGCTTTTTAATATGCTGTCTAGGTTTTTCATAGCTTTTCTTAAAGGAGCAAATGTCTTTTAATTTCATGGCTGTGGTCACCATCTGCAGTGATTTTGGAGCCTAAGAAAATAAAGTCTGCCGGTGTTTCCATTGTTTCCCCATCTATTTGCCATGAAGTGATGGGACCAGATGCCACAATCGTTATTTTTTTGAATGTTGAGTTTTATGCCAGCTTTTAACTTTTCAGTGTTCTCCTGGTTCCTGATAAAAGGCAGTTGTACCTTTATTCTCTACCAACCATTTTAATCCAGATACTAGGTTTACTCTTCTCACCAACTTACTTGTTTTTCGTTAGAGTTCTAATAGTCTTATAGTTTACTGTTTTACAGACTTACACATTGACTATGTTTTAAATGTATTGGATTGTTGGGCATCACTCACTTATTCATTCATTCACTCCTCAGTTTAGTTAATGAACAAACACTTATAGTGTCCACACTACATGTGTTATTTACTAGGAATGCAGACATGAATAAGACAGAATCTATATCCTCAAGGAACATCCATGAGAGGAGGACACGCCTAAGTCTTGATTCAAAAGGAATACTCTCAGAAGACTTGCTGAGATGGAATCTCTCCACTAAATAGGACCAGAGTCAACAAAATTCTAAGGATTTTCTTTGGGTTTTCTATGGCATCTGTAAGGGAATTTTAATTCTTAAGTACCTACTTGGATCTGGCATTACATGGACCTGTTATAATCATTAATCTCCAAAGTCATCATGGGAGGGAAAACATTACCATCCCCAATTTATTGATGAGAAAATTAGAAATAAGAAAAGTTAGAGCTCATCCAGTATTCTATGGTTAATAATTAATTTGCAAAGGTGTTTTTCTTTAAGATTTGTTAAAGTAAAATACAAAATAGAGACCAAACTTGAAAATACTCTGAACAAATAAAATGGAGCCATGAAAAGAGAACTAAATCTAGTTCATGAGCAGAAGTGAAATGATTTATTTCTTATAAATGCCTCTGATAATCATAAAAGAAACATAATTACCTTCAAAAAAGTATATGAAATAATCACTTAAAAAATTCTCCTGCTGTCTGAGCTGAGTAACAAATCATTTTCAAGCTTAAATACCTTTCTCATTTTCTTTTTTAAGATTTTTTTGATTACTGAGGTAACATTAGTTAATTCCTAAACATTGGTTTATATCATGTTTCCTGTGTAGAGCACTATATTTCTATTTCTGTATACCCTACAGTATGCTCACCACCAAAAACTGAGTTTCCATCTGTAATCATATGGCTGGTCTTCTTCATCCATTTCACACTACCTCTGCCCCTCTGGTAACCGTTGCTCTGTTCTCTGTGTTTGTTTTTGTTTGTTCATTTATCTATTTGTTTGTTTGCTTTTTATATTCCCCATATGAATGAAACCGTATAATACTTGCCTTGTACCACTAAGCATAAAACCTTCAAAGCCCACCCAAGGTTGCAAATGTCAAAATGTCACATTTTTACGGCTGAGCAGTATTCCATGGTATATATATAAGTATTGCATTTTTTTAAATTGATGGGTACTGAGGTTGTTTCCATATCTTGCCTGTTGTAAATAATGCTGTGATAAATGTCGGGGTGTATGTGTGTTCAGTCACTTGGTCATGTCTGGCTCCTTGTGATCCATGGACTATAGCCCACCAGACTCCTCTGTCCGTGGGCTTTTTCAGGCAAGAATACTGGAGTTGGTTGCCATTCCCTTCTCCATCATATCTTTACATCCTGAGTATTGAACCCGCCTCTCCCATGTCTCTTGCATTGGAAGGCAGATTCCTTACCTGTGAGACACCTGAGAAGCCCGTGTATCTTTTCAAATTAGTGCTTTTTTATTCTTGGATAAATACCCATAGTAAAATTAGTGTTTTCTTATTCTTGGATAAATAACCAGAGATGGGATAGCTGGATCAGTTGGTAGTTCTATTCTCAAATTTTTGAGGAATTTCCATATTGTCTTCCATAGTGACTGCCCCAATCTACATTCCCACCAACAGTGCATGAGAGTTCCCTTTCACTACCTTTTACCAACAGTTCTTTCTTTCCTTTTTGATAATAGCCAATTAATAGGTATGAGGTTATATCTCACTGTGATTTTGATTGCATAATCACTAGTGGCATTAAATATATTTTCATGTATCTGTTGGCCACCTGTATGTCTTTGGAAAAATATCTATTTAGCTCCTCAGACATTTTAAAATTGGGTTGGTATTTTGTTGTTGTTGTTGAGCTGTATAAGTCCCTTATACATTTTTTATATTAACTCCTTGCGGGATGTATTATTTACAGATATCTTCTCCCATTCAGTAGGTTATCTTTCCTTTTTGTGTGTGTGTGATTTCCTTTGCTGTGCAGAAGTCTTTTAGTTTGATGCAGTAACATTTGTTTATTTTTTGCTTTTGTTTCCTTGTCTGAGGAGACATATCTAGAAATACATTGCTAAGATTAGTGTCCAAGAGTATACTGCCTATGTTTTCTTTCATGAGTTTTATGGTTTTAGGTCTTACATTCAAGTCTTCAATCCATTTTGAGCTAATTTTTGTGTGTGTTATGAGATAGTGATCTGGTTTCTATTTTTTTTTTCATGTTGCATTTTCCCAACACTATTTACTGAAGAAACTGTCCTTTCTTCTCTAGTATATATTTTTTGCTCTTTTGTCATCAGTTAATTGCTTCTATTTGTGTGGGTTTCTTTCTGGGCTCTGTCTTTTGTGCCATTGATCTATGTATCTGTTTTTCTGCCAATATCTCAATGTTTTGATTACTATGGTTTTGTGATATAGTTTGAAATCAGGGAGTATACTTTTAGCTTTGTTCTTTCTTATGATTGCTTTGGCTATTTGAGGTCTTTGTGATTCTATATAAGTTTTAGAATTTTTTGTTCTATTTCTCTGAAAAATATCCTTGGGATTTTGATAGGAACAGCACTGAAACTTTAGGTTGCTGCTGCTGCTGCTGCTAAGTCACTTCAGTTATGTTTGTCTCTGTGTGACCCCATAGACAGCAGCCCACCTGGCTCCCCCGTCCCTGGGATTCTCCAGGCAAGAACACTGGAGTGGGTTGCCATTTCCTTCTTCAATGCATGAAAGTGAAAAGTGAAAGTGAAGTTGCTCAGTCGTGTCTGACTCTTAACGACCCCATGGACTGCAGCCCACCAGCTCCTCTGTCCATGGGATTTTCCAGGCAAGAATACTGGAGTGGGTTGCTATGCTCTCCTCCAGGGGATCTTCCTGATCCAGAGATCGAACCCACATCTCTTGCGACTCCTGCATTACAGGTGGATTTTTTTTTTTTTAACTGCTGAACCACTGGGGAAGCTCTCTTATATGCATAGTAAAACATGTATTACATTTTATTTATCCAGTGGTTTTAATTTTGCTCTTTCTCAATTTTTGACATCTTTGCTATGAACACTTTCAAATATGCGCCAAGAGCATTTAGCATCAATTTTTAATACCAAATACTGCTATCTCCAATGATTAGTATCAAATATCAGTATCATCAGTTATCAATATCTTGCCATTCTTCTTTCATCCATCACCTCCATCTTTCTATCTTGTTACTTTGTGTCTATAATAGATATGAACTTAGAAATACACAAATAATATTATTAGTATGACAAATAATATTCTTTTATAATTGCTTAATATCATCTGACACTCAACTCGTTTGCTTTCTTTTGATTGTCACAAAATGTCTTTCTGGAGTTACATTTTTAAAACAATTAATGTGTCAAATAGAATCATACATTGCATTTGATTAATACACCTAATAAGGCTCTTTTCACTTAAAAATTTTTTTCTCCTCATTTTTTCATGTCAATTACTTACTGAAGACATTTTTTTTTTCCTGTGGAATTTATCACCTTCTGGATTGGGCTGATTGTGTTCACTTGATTTTGTTTAACATGTTCTTTTATGTCCCATATTTTCAGTAAATGGGTAGAACAATCTAGTGGTATCATTAGATTCAGATTAATGTGCTTCCTTTGGGAAAAATGTTTTCTTTATAACTGGTACTATGTCCATTCTATCACATCACTTCAGGAAACACATGATGTCTGGTGTCTCCTTTCTGTCAATATTATAGTTGATAACTGGGTTCAGGAGTTATGGATCTGAGTCACACTTTGCAAAAACCTGCATGAATATTTTGCTTGTGTTTTCAAAGTCACCGATGCTCATTGTCCAGGTTGATTATTTCATTAGAAGCTGTAAAATTACGATTTCTATAATCTATCATTCCAGACACATTCATTAACTAGCAGTCTTCTAGAATAAGAGTTTATTCTTCATCAGTTATTTAGCTGCCCAGAAATATGGTTCACATTCAGGCTTCCCCAATGGTTTAGTGGGTAAAGAATTCTCCTGCAATTCAGGAGACACAGGAAGCATTAGTTTGGTCCCTGGGTTGGCAAGATCCCTTGGATGAGAAAATGACAACCCACTCCAGTATTCTTGCCTAGATAATGCCGTAGATAGGGTGGCAAAGAGTCGGACATGACTGAGTGACTAAATAGACAGACAGACTGATGGTTCATATCCAAAATACAGGCTGCATGCTTAATTCTAACCCTGTTTTCACCAAGTTTCACAATGATAAGTTGGTGCATTACAATACAATACTGGAATCTAGGACTATGTAACTCTGAGCCTTTATAATTTCTACCTAATTAAAGAGATTAAAATGCTGTAAGAATATAAACAAAGTCTGAAAGTCCCAGTGCTTTATGGCAGACAAGAGGTTAAAGAGCCCGGATTCCTGAGACACCTTTATTCTATTGTTTTTGGAGAAGTGTCAGAGGTCACTAAGTGCCACCTAGTCTCATTTCATAACAGTTATTACCAGTCTTCTCAGGTTGATTAACCATTGTAACCACTGTGGACTCTCAGCACACTGATGATCAACAGCTATTTTAACTAATACCTTCAACCCCTCTCCTGTTCTGGCTCTGGGCTGGAAGAACAGCAGAGAAGGTGTTGGCTGGGGTATTTTTCCATATTACTTCCTGAGGCAGCCTGACAACTTTGAAAAAAGAGGGAAATTATGTGAGTAAATACAGAATTTCCTCCCCAGCCCCAAGGGTATTGCCTTTGTCAGCATCAGCAAAAAATCAGAGATTGGAAGTGACTCTCTGTTGCTCCTGAGCTTTCTCAGCACAGCAGCTGGAACCAAACGTCTCTGTGTGCCCATGTGAATACCTGAAAATAATGTGTTTATTTCCGTACTTTAAAAATGAAAATTACTTTTCAAAAAACTCCAGGAGGCACCAAGGAAATTGTGGGAGGCTCAGTTAAATGTTTTTTTTCTGCCTACTGCTTTCCTGGTTTGGGGGCCTGAGAGGGGTCATCTCCAGGCACCACTGTCGTAATAAAAGGTTGCGTCTTTCTCCAGACATCCCTCTCTGCACGCCATATTTGAAATGTTCTTACTAATCCTACATGGGAGATAGAGCCTGACTTTAGTCATCTCAAAGGGGTGGTGTTGGATAACAGAAACAGTTAGAATTATATATACAAGTCCCTTCCCTCCTCTCCATCCCTACTGGGAACCTTAAGTGAGTGAATGAAAGAAGCTCAGGCATGTCTGACTCTTTGTGATCCCATGAACTATATAGTCTATGGAGTTCTCCAAGCCAGAATACTGGAGTGGGTAGCCTTCCTTTCCTTTCTCCAGGGGATCTTCCCAATCTAGGAATCAAACTAGGATTTCCTGCATTGCAGGTAGATTCTTTACTAACTGAACTATCAGGGAAGCCTGGGAACCTCAAAGGGTAGAGATATATTAGTATTTTGGGGAGTGGAAGAAGGGAGGGTGAAGGTAGGTGGTATGCAAGGATACAGAGAAGAGGGCAGAGGGCTGGGGATACAGGAAGGGCAAGGGGCTTAGAGAGAGCAGGGAGGGGCAATGGGGCCAGGAGTCAGGTGGATTCCAAGAGGAGAGTCTTTGGGTCCTTTCTTGCTGTTCCCAAGTTCCTTGCACTTCCTCTTCCTTTTCTCCCAGTGTCCCAGGGCACTGTTCTTGGGGCAGCTCTTGGCAGATGCTCCAGTATCGACTCTTTGGGAGAGTCTGAGGCTGAGCAGTGACTGTGGTAAACAAGTACAGGGCTTGTTCGCATGTTCATTGTATGAGCCTGGGGCATAGTCATCAGGGGCAGAAAGATCTGCCTTTTGAACAACAGTGTCTCAGTAGTGAAACAGAGCAGTTCCTTCCCCTCACCATGTTTCCCTCTTGCCTTTTGTCTGTAGAAAAACTTTAGTCAAAGAGTACATTTAATCGTAAAGTGAAAAATTAAAAACAAGACAAGATAATAATAGTTGAGTTATTAAGCATTGTTTAGGACTTTTAGTTCCATCTCAAGGGCTATAGATAATATTCCGAGCCATCTCCTGTGAGCTGTTGTCTAGATATTGAAACCCTCACCAGGTGGAAAAAGTTAATTACATGATGACCAGATTGTAGCTATGACATAAGCTGCCACAATCCTGAGAGCTGCCCTTAAGGAAATGGGAACAAACTGCCCCTGGAACTGAGGACTAACAACACTTGAAACAGTCAAGATGATGCTGTTCAGACACCACATGGCCAACTTCAGGATGACTGTTGGAGCTGACCGTGCTGTTTCTGTATGTAGCTCCTTCCTTCCACCTATACACTCCTGAAACTCCCCTTTAAAAGTTCTTTCTCAATTGGCTATTAAACAGATGGCTGTTTTCTGATTTTGCTGTATATTTTGGGAATTGTCCTAGCACTTTTACTGAGATCATTCCTCCCCACTCTCCCTATCTCCTGATAAGCCTTGAGAGTCATGGACTCCTGGACTTACCCAGGTGCATGGAGAAAACAAGGACAAACATCTGGAACATCACTGACATCATGGGCCCAAGGAATGTGTTATTTTAGTCCAGCTAAGGAACTAACACTCAAAGAGTTTTAAAGCCTTAATTTCCCTCTCAGTATCAATTATCAGACATGTTCAGCCACCTGTAGTAATAAGCTGCATTCAACTATAAAAAGGGCCATTGTCAAAACGACCTGAGAAGTATTTCTAATGAATCCTTTAGGGCTTCTATCTGGTGCACACTCATTCCCTCTTGAAGCCTCTTGGCAAGTTAAGGTATGTGGCCCAGGCTGGAGAACCTGCTCATACTTCCCAGTTGGTCCACTGCATTTTGGATATCATAGTGCTTCTTAAATCTACACGTGTCTGTCCCAACACCCAACATCCTTACATCAAAGTAAGGAGCATGCTGAAGTTTCATGAACAGCATTGAGAAACTGTAGAAAAGGTGGAAAATCTATCCCTAATTATAGTGCATAGCGTTACATGAACCCCAAAATACAGGCATGGAGTTTAGATACCACCATGGCCTTGGGCAGAGAAAGGCAGGAAGAAAGAAAAAGCACAGAGCTGACAATCATATGTCAGGGAGAAGGAGATCACAAAGTCAGAGTGTAGACTCTGTCTGGCACCTGGTGCCTTGTAGATCCTGCTCCAATTGCATATGAATGTTTTCCCCAACACATCCCTTTTGATGTGGAAAATTTCAAGACTGGAAGGAGAAGCAAGGGTGACTTGCTACAAACTGAGAAGGTGCATTGCCACATCCATGGCATTCATCACAACATCAATGACTAAGTTTAAAGAGAAGTGAATGTGGAATCTAAAGAGATGATACAAATGAACTTATTTACAAAACAGACACAAGCTGATAGACTTACACAGTGAACTTATGGTTACGGGTGGGGGGCAGAGAGGGAAAGAGATAGTTAGCAATTCTGAGATGGATGTGTTCACCCTGCTATATTTAAAATGAATAACCAATAAAGACCTACTATATAGTACAGGGAACTCTACTCAGTGTTATATGGCAGCCTGGATGGGAGAGGAATTTGGGGAGAGAATAGGAACATGTATGTGTATAACTGAATCACATATGTATAACTGAAAACTAGCACAACATTGTTAATTGGCTGTACTCCAATATAAAATGAGGAGTTAAAAATAAGAGAAGTGAACATTATGCTCAAGAAATAAAATGCCTGCTGACTGCATTTTCTTCCCCAGTTACACCAAATGAACATTTTTCCATCTCACTCAGCTATGCTGAATTCTAAGCCCAGTGTCCTTTTTAAGATCCTCAATTAATCACCTGACAGGAGGAAGGCAGGGGGTGTGGGTGGACAATGAGTTGCTAGAAGAGTAATAAGGAAATTGGCAAGGAAATACACAATTACAACTGTGTGAGAGGCTTCTCAGAAAACATAGGCAGTGTTTTCTGTCTACTCCATTCTGTTGGAAGGAAACAACAGGAAAACCAGCAATGGACCCAGGTGATCACATGCATACGGGGTGGGAGGTGGGAGGGGGCTTCGGCATTGGGAGATCGTGTACACCTGTAGCTGATTCATGTCAATGTATGGCAAAACCAATACACTATTGTAACATAGAATAAAGTACTAAAAAATAAAAATAATAATTAAAAAAAGCACTCAGCAGCCCCCTGCTGAGTCTGTGTTGACCATACAATTTGGGAGGCTGAAGCTGGAGAAAAACAGTTAGGGGTTTTAGTTTTCAAATTATGAAACAGTTACCTGGTTCTAGAAAGAGAAAGATGTGTGCCTGGCAGAAGCTGAGCCCACCTGGGTGCTGCCCAGAGTCATTCCTCTCTTGTATCATTTAGCACCTCAACATCACACGTCTGCAGGGACCAAGAGCATCTGGAAACATCCCACAAGTCCCCAAGCATGAAACTTCATTGGCTTCTCTCTCTTAAGACTTTCTTCCTTTGTCTTTCCCTGAAGAGAGAGGAAAGAAGAGGCATGTATTCCAATTGCCTATTTAGGGAGACAAAAAGGCTGCTTTTGAATTTCAAGCTCAACATCTATTAACACAACTGTGTATTTTAGGAAGATTGTTTCCTTAAATATAGTCAGTTTTTTTCTTTCTCCTTTCTCAAACAGCATTAAGTGGGGACATATACTTTCTTAAGTTCCTTCTGTCTGATTTCAGTTGAAAAAATATTAGTTGGTCATCTACTTCACCATTTAATAATGTTTTATTAGGTAATGATTATGTGCAAATCGTTTTACTAGCCCCAGGAAATAAAGATGATGAAGGCATGGTTGCTGTCCTCAAGGAACTCCAAATACTGAAGGATCCCTGACAGTCACAAGAGAATTGAAACCATAGCCTATGATGCCTCCCCAATACACAACAAACCAAAACAGAAAAATTGGGACTTCCCTGGTGGGCCAATGGTTAAGGACTCTGTGCTTCAAATGCAGGGAGTGGGGGTTTAATCCCTGCTTGGGGAGCTGAGATCCCACATTCTGGACAGCCAAAACATAGATAAACAAAAAATGAAGCTGAGAAACTAATCTATTTCAGGTCATTTGTATGCTTAGCCATTCATTAATTAAGCTATTCATTAATACAACAAATATTTATTGAGCATATACTAAGTGTCAGAAACTCTCATGAAACTTGCATGTATGTCAGATAGTTAGGATGTAGGACGGTCACAATAAAGGACGGATATGGTAAGGATCTAATAGAAGCAGGAGATTTTAAGAAGAGGTGGCAAGAATACACAGAACTACTCAAAAAATATCTTAATAACCTAGATAACCACTATGGTATGATCACTCCCCTGGAGCCAGACATCATGGAGTGTGAAGTCAAGTGGACCTTAGGAAGCATTACTATGAGCAAAGCTAGTGGAGATGATAGAATTCCAGCTGAGCTATTTCAAATCCTAGAAGATGATGCCGTGAAAGTGCTGTACTCAGTATGCCAGCAAATTTGGAAAACTCAGCAAAGGTCAGTTTTCATTCCAATCTCAAAGAAAGACAATGCCAAAGAATTGAATTTGGCATTGAATTTATCACACACACTAGCAAAGCAATGCTCAAAATTCTCCAAGTTAAGCTTCAACAGTACATGAACTGAGAACTTCCAAATATTCAAGTTGGATTTAGAAAAGGTGGAACCAGAGATCAAATTGCCAAAATTTATTGGATCATATAAAAAGAAAGAGAATTCCAGAAAAACATCAACTTCTGCTTTATTGACAACACTAAAGCTCTTAACTGTGTGGATCACAACAAACTGTGGAAAATTCTTCAAGAGATGGGTATACCAGACCACCTTATCTGAGAAATCTGTGTGCAGGTCAAGAAGAAACAGTTAGAAATGCACATGGAACTGGCTTCAAACTGGGAAAAGAGTATGTCAAGGCTGTATATTGTCACCCTGTTTATTTACCTTAGATGCAGAGTACCTCATGAAATGCCTGGCTGGATGAAGCACAAGATGGAATCAGATTGCCAAAAGAAATATCAATAACCTCAGATATTCAGATGACACCATCCTTATGGCAGAAAGTGATGAGGAACTAAAGAGCCTCTTGATGAAAATGAAAGAGGAGAGCGAATAAGTGACTTAAAACTCAACATTCAAAAGACTAAGATCATGGCATCCAGTCCCATCAATTCATGACAAATAGATGGGGAAACAGTGGAAATAGTGACAGACTTTACTTTCTTGGGCTCCAAAATCACTGCAGATGCTGACTTGAAGTTAAAAGATGTTTGGTCCTTGGAAGAAAAGCTACAAACAACCTAGACAGCATATTAAAAAGCAGAGATGTTACTTTCCTGACAAAGGTCCATCTGGTCAAAGCTATGGTTTTCCCAGTAGTCATGTATGGATACGAGAGTTGAACAGTAAAGAAAACTGAATGCCGAAGAACTGATGCTTTTGAACTGTGGTGTTGGAGAAGACTCTTGAGTCCCTTGGACTGCAAGGAGATCAAACCAATCCATCCTAAAGGACTTTTGCTGAAGCTGAAACTCCAATACTTTGGCTACCTGATGTGAAGAGCTGATTCATTAGAAAAGACTCTGCTGCTGGGAAAGATTGAAAGCAGGAAGAGAAGGGGACAGCAGAGGATGAGATGGTTGGATGGCATCACTCAATGAACATGAGTCTGAACATACTCTGGGAGTTGGTGATGGACAGGGAAGCGGGGCAGTGGGGTCACAAAGAGTTGGATGCAACTGAGCAACTGAACTGAACTGAACTGAATAACACAGGCAATGTGTAATAAGGTCAGTTAAGGGGATAGAGAGAGATATTGCAGTTGGATACAGTGACAGTTGAACAGAATGAGTGAGCCTTATAAATATCAGGTGTCTGTATGGCAGAGGGTCTGAGGAATGAATGAAGTTGATGTGCTCAACGGGCAGCCAGGAAGCCAGCAAGGCTGAAGAAGAGAAAGAGGAAGTGATGAGGAAGAGAGGAAGTGAATGTTTCTTGTGTATGGATACCTGGTTGTGTAGGTCCTGGTAAATAATTGGGATTTTACAGAGTTGCTAAAAACAAACAAACAAACAAACCTGGAAACATGAATATATAGTGTCATTTAACATAATGTGACAGTACAATCAAATAATACTATTTCTGTTTCCAAATTTTATGGCTACCCTGAATAAGGAAAAATGTGGGCAGCTCCTGGTGGGTTTTGAGCAGAAGAGAGGCATGGGAAGAAGCCATTTGAAGGGCTTCATAGTATGCTGTCTCTCAAACATACCGTATTGGCCTAATGATTATTTTGAGATCAAGATAATTGGGAAAAAGCACACACAAGCCAGCCCCCTCTCTACCAGGAAGAGCAAGACTGTTCTTGTCGTTAGTCACCCTGGAGATAAGTCTAGATGCTTATTAGTCCAGAGATGGTCCCAGAAGAATCCATGTAGCAAATATTGCTAGAAATGCCCTTACTCTGCTCTGTTATTGTTGTCACTGGGTCATAGCGAATTCTTTGTGACTTCAAAGACTGCAGCATGTCAGGTTTCCCCATCCTTCACTATGTATCAGAGTTTTCTCAAACTCGTGTCCATTGAATTGATGATGCTATCCAACCATCTTATCCTCTGTCACCCCTTTCTCCTCCTGTCCTCAATCTTTCCCAGATTCAGGGTCTTTTTCAATGAGTTGGCTCTTCGCATCTGGTGGCCAAAGTATTGGAGCTTCAGCTTCAGCATTAGTCCTTCCAATGAGTAATCAAGGTTTGATTTCCTTTAGGATTGACTAGTTTTATCTCCTTGCTGTCCAAAGGAATCTCTAAGGGTCTCCTCCAGCATCACAATTTGAAAGCATCAATTCTTTGGCACTCAGCCTTCTTTTTGGTCCAACACTCATATTAGTTTCCTTCATATATTTACCTTCTCACAATTTCTTGTTCAAATTCAAAATTCTATTCTTTTCTATCTTGTCCCTTCTCTACGAAGTTAATATTCTTTTGTTAAGATGCTATTTAAGTTCAACTTCTAACTGCCTCTTGGAGTCACCATCACTGATGTCTCCCATGTGTATGTGAATGCACACTGAATTAACTTCTGTTTGTTTCCCTCTTGTTTATCTTTTTGTCAGCTTAATTTGTAGAGCCCTATCTGGAGAATGTATGAGGGTGGAGGGGGGAAAGAGTTAGATTTTTCCTCTCCTACACTTTCCTTTGACCAAATCATTCTACCTGCTCTGTTGGGGATAACCTGGAGGGTTACAAGGATGAAACAGAAAAAGCACGTGCTGGGCTGTGTAAATGGTTTTGATGGACTATGTTGGGAGGTTGGGCTTGAACAGTGATGGGTAAGAAGGGCAGATTCTAGATATGTGTCAAACATAGAGCTAAAAAGACTTGATGGTGGACTGTGATGCAGGATGAGAAATAAAATATAAGAAGGATAACTCCAGGCTTTTGTCTGAAGTGACTGGCAGCCAGGAGTGATTGTCAAGATGGGAAAGACTAGAAAAGAGCATACTTGGGTTGGGGGCATCCCAAATGGAGATAAATGAAGACTAGGTTTGGGTTTATTGTATTTTAAATAGAAAACAAGTGAAACTGATGAGTGGGCAGCTGGATGTAGGAGTCTGAGGTTTAAGATGGGGGCAGGGAGGAATCTGGTCTGGAAATCATCAGAATTTGAGAGTCCTAACTCAGATACCCTGGAGAATGAATAGAGTAGAGGGATTTGCACTGAACTCTCCCAAAATTTAGACGTTGGAAAAATGAAGAGGAACCTGGGAAAGGGTTGGAGGACAGTGAACAGCAGGATCCAAGGAGCATCAGGAGAAAGTGAGCTCTGAATGCCAAGTGAAGGAGGTGGTTCAAGGGGCTAACTTTCAACTTTGAAAAAGGTGAAGACCTTACTTTCTTTTCTTATTTTTTTTAATCATCCCTAAATGTTGGCTTTGATGTCTGCATGCATTAATAACCAATAGTAGCTTGCTTGATTTTTATTTGTTATTTATTTGGCTGTGTGTGCAGTACTTAGGATCTTAGTTTCCTGGCCAAGGATTGAACACTTTTCCCCTGCAGGGAAAGTATGGAACCCTAACTACTGGACCGACAGGAAAGTTCCCCAGGAAATAAAGAGATGAGTGTGTGTTGAGCTAAACTGCCTGGCTATGAGAAAGGTTGTCTTCCTAGTTCTGTTGTTCTCTCAACACTTGTATTTCCCAGTTAGACCTCAACAAAAAGTCAGTTTTCCATTCATCCTTGACCTTTGGGTCTGCTCACATGTAACTGAAATTGCAAAAGTTAAACTCATAGATGCCAAGAGCCCACAGAGTTGCAGAGGTTGTGACAGAAGAACCTGTACAATTTGGGCACAAAAAATAGGAATAGTCAATTTTGCTTTCTATGTGGATTATTTATTTATAACCTCCTTTGTTCCCAACTATAATCTTCCAGTTGGTAAAATCTGTCTAAAACCCTCATTGTTTGCAGAAACTTAGACTAAGTGCCTGGGGTGTAAAAAAGAATTAAAGGAAAATAGAGGCAGGAGTCTTCTAGTGACTCACTTTGGTCAATGCATAGCTGCTGCAGACTTCTTAGGTTTTTGGTTTTTCACCCACATTGTCATTTAGACTACAAGCCCACAGGCTAAATCCAGGCAACAGACAAGTTTTGTTTGGGGAACGTAATGTTGGCTTACATTTATGGAATCTAATAAAATGGTACAGATTAACCTATTTCCAGGGCAGGAACAGAGACACAGACATAGAGAAGGGTCTTGTGGACACTGGGATTGGGAGGGGAGGCTGGAATGAATTAGGAGATGAGGATTGACATATATACACTATCAAGTATAAAACAGATAACTAGTGGGAAGCTGCTGTATAGCACAGGGAGCTCAGCTCAGTGTTTTGTGATGACTTAGAGGGAGAGAAGTGGGAGGGAGGCTCAAGACAGAGGGGATGTATGTATACATATAGCTAATTCACAATGTTTTACAGCAGAAAATAATACTGTAAAGCAATTATACTCTAATTAAAAATGAAAACAAATAAGTAAATAAAAATGGGAGATTTCCCATTCTACATTTCTGATTCCTTTTGAAAAACTGGCCTGATAATATTTTGAGCTGGATCACAACTACCCCAGCTAGACAGAGCATACCCCTCAGTCTTTAGCTTGCTAAAATTCACACATGGCCTACTTTATTGATTAAAATTACTTGAGTGACCCTTAGGGACAATGAAGTTTGCAATCATTGACCCATGAGGTTTAACTATCAGATATTATTATACTTAAATCTTCTTTCAACACAGCCCCACGTGGCTCACCCATAAACATTTTTCAGGAGGAGAAAATTGACTTCTTCTATGTGTTATATTGTTCCAGATGCTCATTTGCATGGTATAAAATTTCACTTAAACTTATTTTTGATATGTCAAAACAAGATGCCTATGGTTCTAATCAAGTTAGTAGATATGTATTGCCATAGCTTTCAAAGACAGAGTATTGTAAAAATCTGATTGCTTGACTCACTTGACAGTATATATCCACCTATTGGATTAGACATCTGAACCTACCATGCTGCAGTCTCTGAAACGGCTTTCATGAGTTGGTTCATTTATTCATTTATCTACTCTGTTTTGATGCCTTTTATGTGTCAGAAGTGCTGGGAGATTGAGATTAGAAAGGAGTAAATTTGTTTCTCTGCCATTATGTTTCAGTAGGAAGTTAAATACAAAACTGGAAAGTTAAAATCCAGTGGGATAAATTCTAGGAGAGTGTCAGCACAATGTGTGATGGGACTGCAGAACAGAGCGTCTGAAGCCAACAAGACCTTGTGGGACCCAGCCAGGTATAAAACTGTCTCCAGATTCCCTACTTTCTGTCTGTACAAAAAGACTTCAGCCCCTTCAAGTTCCAAAGAGCAGGCCCAAGAAGTTACTAACTAGGAAAGGGAGAGGATGCAGAAACAAAGAAGGCACAGTCAAGAAACAGTTTTTTTTTTTTTTTTAGAAGGATGCAATTTCATATTAAATTAATCAATTGATTTTTAACATTTGCCGTACTGCAACTGTTTTTGTGGTGTTCAGGCTCTTCATTGTAGTGTGTGGGCTTAATTGCCCCATGACGTGTGAGATCTTACTTCCTGGACCAGGTATCGAACCTGCATCCTTTGCATTGGAAGGCAGATTCGTAACCATTAGACCAACAGGGAAGTTCCAAGAAACAATAATTTTGTGATAAAACAGAGTCCTAGTTTCTCCTCAACGGATAGCAATCTGATACATGTCTTTGAGTTGCTCTCTAGAAGCTAAAGCCTTCACCCAGGCAGAGGAGGATAACTTCAGGCTGAGCAGACAATTCCTGTTACCTTATCACCAACCAATCAGAAGAAAGACATGCACCCTGCAGCTCTCACCCGAAATGTTGCCTTTAAAAAGTCTTCTCAGAAAGCCATTCAGAGTTTGGGGCTTTTGGACAGAGAGTGCTCCTTTTTTAGCCCTATAATAAACCTCTGCTCCAAACTCTGATGTTTCTGTTTGTTTCAGTGTGCATTGGGCTCGTGAATTTAAACTTGGGTTCAGCAACAGGACCAATGATCTCATTAAATAAGGAGCTCCAGTGTGGGTAAATTCTGAGGTTCTTTGTTCTTAACGGTTGAATGAATATCAAGGATCTTTTGGAACAGTGCTACTGTTTTGTGTTGGTATGTGATGGGCCTGTGTCAGATTTCATTTAAAGGTGTTCTCTCTGGTTATCTCTTTCTCCTCTCAGTTTACTGCTAGATAGATGGAAGGAGGAGAACGGAAGAAAGAGATGGAGGAAAAGAGAGAGAGGGAGAGATTAAAAGGATTCATTTTAAGGTGATTTCCAGAGATAGGTTTATATGACACTTTGCTACATAGTTTCCCTGGTAACTCAGAGGTTAAAGCATCTACTTGCAATGTGGGAGACCCAGATTCGATCCCTGGGTCAGGAAGTTCCCCTGGAGAAGGAAATGGCAACCCACTCAAGTATTCTTGCCTGGAGAATCCCATGGACAGAGGAGCCTGGTAGGCTATAGTCCAAAGACGACTGAGCAATTTCACTTTCTTTCTTTTTCTTCTTCTTCTTCTTCTTTTTTTTTTTTTTTGCTACATAGCAAGGAACTTTTCTGTCTCACAAGAAGTTCTGAGCTAGTCTTATTGTTCTCCATTTAACGGATGGGGAAACTCAGGGGAATTAGGCCACTCACTCAACCTCCAGGGCTTTGTAAGTGGCAGAAGCAAGTTGCAAACCAATGTCTCTATAACCCTGGTGAAAATGAAAGTCAAGTCGCTCAGTCGTGTCCGACTCTTTGCAGCCCTGTGGACGGTAACTTACCAAGCTCCTCTGTCCATAGGATTTTCCAGGAAAGAGTACTGGAGTGGGTTGTCATTTCCTTCTCCAATAACCTTGGTAACCTTACACTATGCAGGTCTCCACTGTGGGATACAGGAATTAGGTTCTGCTTCTCAGACAGGGGAAATAGAAAGAACCAAGCAAAGACTCCAGATTTGTCAAAATATCACAAAGATGGCAAGCACAGTGAGAAGTAGGCTTAAGATTGGAGGATCCAAGTGGATCTTAAGTGAGGTTCAGGGGATATACTCCACATATCCTCAGAAGACACCTGAAGCTTAAGAAAAGACCCTCAATTCCACACCAGCAGCTCAGGGCACCAAGTCTAAGGCCCACTGTTGCAGATTCAAACCTCTTTTTTTAGGATAGCTTGGGAGGGGTTGGTACTTCTGCTGCTTGTGGATCTGTGTGTTGGTTAGCCCCATTCCTATTTTTGGTGATGAGCATTTCCTTTGAAATATTATAGCCTCATCTGTACCCTGCATGCCTCCTCTAAGACCTATTTTAATCTCTCCATGCAATTCTCCCCTTGTTCATTCAATCAATGGAATGATTCCTATAGACAGTCTACATCATCCCTGGCAGCCCTTCCTGGTGACCTAAGGCTACAAGATCATGGGGGCCTGGCTCCCTCCCATGGGTGGGATGGCCCTGAACATGACTTACATTCCTGATTGCCCCTGTAAGATAGGCTAAGGCTGTTTCCATAGAGTGTTTGAACTCATACCTTTACTTGGCTCCTCCTTTTCTCTCTGTCTCTCTTCCACTAGATTCTCTTTAATGAATAATTTGCTCCTTATCCTTGCTTCAGGAATTTGCTCCTGGGGAAACTCACCTAAGACATGCAGTATTCATGCTTATGTGTTACAGATTTATATATTCATATGTTTGAAACTCATGGAGAGGGATGTTTATGGAAAAATGGCATTGTGTTTGGAGCCAGATAAATCTTGTAAATTGAACCACTGCTACTGAGGTTCTTAGGCAAGATACCCACCCTGTCCCCTGTTCTTGCTTGTTTCACAATGTGTGAAAACTCAGCAATGCTGCTGAAATTGACAAAGTCTGAATTTAATAGGATAAACTATCCAAGTACCTGATACTCAATGTCCTACTTACTATAACCTGAAACAAAACTAAGTTTGAGACATCGACTCTAAGAACAGTCATGTAGAAACTGCATTTAAAATATAAATAATTTTCCTTGTATTATGTTTTTACATAGATCTCACTCATATAAAAAAAGAAATGAATTTGTACAGCCCTGGCCTTCACAGAGCTAGCTGATGCCCACTTGGAGTTCTGTAGTGTTGCTGCCAATTGTACTCACCCTCAGGAGGCACTGTGGTCTGTGGACAGAGAAATAAATATTTCTGTTTGTTTCTTCATTTAGTATATGTCAGTCCTGCATTGATCTTGGCTATTTCCCTCAAAGGGATGCATGTAGAAGCAGCTTTCACAGCACAGATAAATATTAAAGGCATATTTAGTTCCCTGCAGTGCACAAGGCTGAGGAGACAAACAGTGCCACACTGAAGGCAGATTAAGGGCTGGCCATCAAAGTGACCTGCATGGAGGCCCTACAGAGTGTGCTTTCCTGAAAAGCAAGCACCTGACCTCATCTTTTGAGATATGGAAGTATAAGTTGGATTGAAATGTGTATCACTTCTGTCTCTTAAGACCCAAAATGCTTCTTCCCTGACTCAAAGTTAAGTATTCTAGTCACAGAAGCAGGTGGGTTTGATTTTTATTGGATTTTTAGAGAATTCAAACTTCTTTCTTGGAAGTGGCATGGGCTGTGGGTTGATACCCATCTTCCCCAAGAAGAAGCTGAGAAAGCCTTGAGCATATATTCCACAGGACCTCGTCTTCGGATTGGGATAAAGGACCACTATTACTTTCCAATTATTCCAGACACACCAGGGTGCCTTTTACTCCCCTGTCTTGCTCCCCACTATGTGCTCTGCCTGGAGTTTCCATCTCTTCTTTACCCCTCATCTGTCTCCTTTTACCTAGGGTTCAGTTACTTGTGCTCCAAGATTTAGTTTAGCAGCTCCCGCTCTGACCAGCCTTTTCTCTCCCGTCTAGTTAGTCTTGCCGTGATCTTCTGCTGCTCCTCTGCTCTGTTTAGACATCCACGGAAGCAGCTACAACGTGCTAGAGGCAGGAACTGTGATTCCCCAAGAGTAAGAAGCACAACAGTCATTTCGGGTTCTCAGTGTCAAGCCCTCAGTGGATGTTGGCTAGAAAATCAACAGTCATGAAGTCAGAACTGTTTTAGACATCAGACAAAATGTTGAGGAAATAAAACATATAATCTTATCTTTCAAAATTAGAAGCCCCGTAACTTTCCAGGGGAGCTTCCCCAGTTTCATGAGGAGGAGTGTTTTATGTTATTGATATATAATTGATTTGCAGATTGTGTTGGTTTCAGCGATACAACTAAGTGATTTCGTTATTCAGCTATCTATCTATCCTTCCTTTTAAGATTCTTTTCCTTTATAGGTTATTATAAATATTGACTACAGTTCCCAGTAATAGATCCTTGTTGGTTATCTATTACATACATAGTAGTATGTATATGTTAATTCCAAACATCTAATTTATTCTTTCCCCTTCTTCCTCCCATAGTAACCGTAAATTCGTTTCTATGTCTGTGAGTCTACTTTTGTTTTGTAAAGAAGTTCATTTGTAATCATTTTTTAAGATTCCACATATAAGTTATATCATATGGTGTTTGTCTTTCTCTGTCTAACTTGCTTCACTTATTATGATAATCTCTAGGTCCATCCATGTTGCTGGATGTGAACCTAGAGAAGGAAAAAAAAGGATAAAGGCATTGTTTGTTTCTTTTTATGGCTGAGTAATATTCCATCATATATATGTACCACATCTTCTTTATCCATTCATTTATTGATGGACATTTAGGTTGCTTCCATATCCTGGCTATCATTAAGTAGTGCTGCACTGAATATTGGGTGCATGTATCTTTTCAAATTAAGGTTTTCTCTGGATATATGCCCAGGAGTGGGTTTGCTGTCTTATCAAGTAGTTCAACTTTTAGTTTTTTAAGGAACCACCCTACTGTTGTCCATAGTTGCTGCACCAGTTCACATTCCTACCAATGATGTAGTAAGGTCCCTTTTTCAAGAAGGGAGATTGTAGTCTGTATATTCACTATATTTTCACTCCCCTAGAACAATGCCTGATTCATAGCAGGCCCTTAATAAATACCTTATAAATGAGAGAATGCATTCCCTTTTGGAATAGTTAGAGTTCTCTCAGTGATGTGCCTGTTTAGTGTTATAACATGGGAAATGTACTGTTCAACTTGCCAAATCAGGGATCCCTGTTATAATGCAAATATCTCTGGGGAAGATGTGATGGAGATATTTTAAATCTTTGCAAACCAAATGTAAACAAATTAAACCCTTGTTTAAATTTGTTTTTCAGAGGTTCTGGTTTGTTAGAATCTTACATGGTACCTGGAGGCTAAGAGAAGCTGGTTGCTTTTAAGCCCCAACAGTTGCTGAAGGAAGTGAGATTACCTGCAGGGTCTCATCCATCCCGGCATCAGCAGCCACAGAAAATACATGTTCGGCTGCATATTGTTTTCTCCAATTTAAGGAGTTAAGTAGAAAATGTCTTTCTGATTGGAAGTCATTTCTGCTCTTCCTGGGTTGTTAGGTACTTCATCACAAGGGTAGATTTTTGTCTCCTCTTTCTCTATATATTCTAGAGGGTTTACAACAGGGCAGTAAAACCTTTAGTAAATGGCTTAAACAACAGGCTGGGTTGTTGTAATCATTTCCAAAAGATGTATGGCAGGCATCACTGTAGGGATTCCTGATGGCAAAGTATAGAATCCTATTTTGATGTCCTAGGACAGTTTAAGTCTGAGACGGTTAAGGAATTGCAAGAGGTAATTCTATTCCAAGGCTACGGAATCTAACAAGATTAAAGTTAGCTGTGATTGAGAGCAGTTAGAGGAAAAAGCATAACAAAATTTGTCAACATTGACAATATTTTATCTTTGAATGTGCTACTTATTAGTATTACTCTGTTTAGTGTTTAGAGGTATCTGTTTAGGCTTCTAGTTGGGGAAATGTCAGCATAGTATTCCGGTTCTTAGAAAAGAATACGCTTCTCAGTTCAGAAGATAGATACCTTCTGAAGGTAGATAAGGTATCTGTGTTCCACAGGGGCGATTTTCTGGAAGGAAAGGGGAAGTGACTCAGGAGAAGCCACTTGGCAAATGAGGCTGGAGAGGGGGTGGGGAAGGCGCCAGGATGGGAGGGAGCAGAGTAGAACTTGGAAACTCCTGAAGAACAGAAGTAGGCAGGCTTTGCTGAGCACCTCCTGGCCAGTGGCTGCTATGTCTTGGCCACTTCTCTTCTTGGCTTTCCTCTCTCTCAGAATGCCAGAGAGATAAGTGCTTATGGAGGGTAGGGAGGACATGATGAGAACTGAAATGATGATATAGGGCATCTGGTGGAGTGGCTCAGAATGCTTAAATGACTGGTGAAAGCAGGAAGTCCTTTACATGCATTCTCAAGTGTCTTTTCTCCCTGACTATTTTCTACCCCACTACAGCCGGCTCTGCCAGCCAGGAGGTGTGGAGTTGCACCCACTAGGATTTGTACCCAGGAGGGCTATGCATCAGTGTGTGACCCTGGAGTCAATGGCTTGCAGGTGAGCTGTCCCTGGGGGCTTTGCAGATTTAGCGATTCACCCTCCTAGAAAGTGTGACTCGATTAATATTGATGTCCCTGAGAGAAAGGTTATTGTAAAGGTGAAATCCTGGAACAGTCACTTTTACTGCCTCAACCCATTTGCATCGATGCTTTAGAGGGTTGCATAGGTATTTTTACTTTTTAGTGTTGCTTCTTTGTGTGCAAAGGAAAGTGAGTTATGTTCTTTGAAATGAGTTCTTGATTTTTCAAAGCAGAATCAATAGGCTGTCTTATTTTGGGGAAGAAAGAAGATGCTGTAATGGGTCTGGAATCTGTTAGTTAACAGTACAGTGGGCTCACCTGTATCTTTCATTCTGTCCTGGTGCAGAAAGGCAGTTGTGAAAAGGAAGTCTGACATCCTCTCCCTTGGCCTAAATCCTCATCCTCCACATCCTTGTTCAAACCACAAAGTGCTTGACTTCCTAGCCCCTCAGCAGGGCTTTCATCTGCTGTCTAAGATGACCTCCACGAAGTGGTGTTTCACTTGACGACATGGGAACTCTTGACTTTCAGAGCTGGTGAATAGAGAAGCTAGGACGTGAACGTTGGCTTTTCTTCATCAAGAGCCTGTACATTTAGGAAGCAGGCTTTCTTGCCTGTTGTTAATAATTAATAATCGAACAGTTCAGCCAATATTCTGCTTCTCTATTGTACATTGGATCAGTTAGGGCATTGGATTAATCAGGGTTCTCCAGAGAAAGAGAAGAGGAGATACAGGTGGCAATTTATTATAAGAATAATAGGCAACATAGTTTATACATTAATAGAATATTGATATTAATAACCCATAATTAATTATTGTATAATATATTATGTATGAAATAGCATGTGTGGAAATATATATACAAAACAAATATATAATATTGCTTATATAATTAATTATATTATTGATTAGTATTACTATAATTTAACATAAAATATGTTGTATATTGTTTCTATGATAAATTGCCGTATGTATCCACCTACCAGTCTATCTATCTCATGTGATCTTGGAGTCTGAGAAGTCCCACCACCTGCCATGTGCAAGCTAGAGAACCAGGAAAACTAATGGCATAATTCAGGGCAATTCTGATGGCTTAAGAATTAGGATTCTGGTGGTGTAGGTCCTGATCTAAGTCTAAAGGCCCAAGAAACTCAAACTCCAATGTCAGGAGGCAGGAGAAGACAACATGTCCCAGCTCAAGAAAAGAGAGCATATTTTACCTTCTTAAGCCTTTTTGTTCTATTCAGACCCTCAATGGGTTGAAGGATGCCCACTCACCAATGTGAGTGGCTGGCTGTACATTATAGATGTACAGCTTGTCCTGGTACCTTTCTTTTTCCCATTTTCTTCATCTATACTATTGATAAACCATTGACGATCCCCTTTCTTTCTTCATAGGTGTTTAATTATAGTCAGCAAGCGCTACTTGATGTTCCATCTTTCTATTCCTTCCTTGGGTGATTTCTTACTCAACTTCCTGATTCAAATGCTAATCTCTTCTACAAACACCACCATAGTTACATTCAGAAATAATGTTATATCAATCCCTTGAGTAGCCCTTAACCCAGACAAGCCTGATACATAAAATGAGCCATCCTAGACACAGTTGCTGGAGAAGGCACTGGCGACCCCCTCCAGTACTCTTGCGTGGAAACTCCCATGGATGGAGGAATCTGGTAGGCTGAAGTTCACTTTCACTTTTCACTTTCATGCATTGGAGAAGGAAATGGCAACCCACTCCAGTGTTCTTGCCTGGAGAATCCCAGGGATGGAGGAGCCTGGTGGGCTGCTGTCTATGGGATCGCACAGAGTCGGACATGACTTAGCAGCAGCAGCAGCAGCAGCAGACACAGTTGCAAACATTTGTCATTCTCATAGACAAATGATCTATGATGGAACGTGTTCTTTTAGATGAGTGACCAAAGAGGGATAAGGTTGTGAACATGAGAAAGATGGCTAGCAGATGTTTCTTCTGCAGACACTGCCTGTCCTTTCCTGGGACACCTATCTCTGTCCTTAAACTCCATGGATTCTCCATGTGGGCATGGTGAGCACATGCCAGATTTAGTTGACAGAGTGAAAGGTGCTATTCTTTCTTATTGAAATGTAGCTGTTTCATCATCAAGTGTACCACCTCTTCTATTTTAGGAGACAGATTTCTGCAGTGGAAGGACAATGGCCTTGGGTGGAGTGCTCTATCTGCTTTTGCAGTGGAGTCGACTTGGACAAGACAAGGGTAGCCAGTTGCCCTGCAAAGGGTCACATGCTGCTTGCATGTGTATATTGGCTATTTCTTACAGTCAGCCCTCTGGATCCATGGGTTCTGGATCCACAGATTCAAGCAACCTCAGGTCAAAATTAATAATTTTAAAAAATCCAGAAAATCTCAAAAGCAAAACTTGAATTTGCTGCTCCATGCTGGCAACTGTTTGTATAGCTTTTACTTTGTATTGACTACTATTTATATAGCATTTACACTGGATGAGGTACTACAAGTAATCTATAGATGACTTTAAACAGGATGGTGTGCATAGGGTTATGTTCAAATATTCTGTCATTTTATACAAAGGACTGAGCATTCAGGGACCTTGGTATCCATGAGGAGTGCTGGAAACTTATGGATACTGAGGGATGACTGTGCTAGAAATATGACCCAAGGCAGGTTCCTTACCTGCTCTGTGCCTCAGCTTCTTCATATGTAAAATGGGGATGAAAATATCTATTATATTTTATATAAACCCATGGGGATTATATGAAAGATAGATGAGTTTATATGTAAACTACTTTCAGTGATGCCTGGCCCACAATAAACTCTAGTATGTTTTCACTGTTTCAGTTATTTCTTCTCTGGTAAAAGAATCATTGTACTGCCTTCCTTGTAGGCAGGGTTGAAACTAATTTGTATACTTTATACCTATGAATTTCAACCACTCAGTTCTTCCCCAGGGGATATTTGGCAATATCTGAAAACATTTTTGTTTGTTTAATGCTGGGGATGGGGTGGGGTGATGCTACTGCCATCTATTGGAGGTCAGGGAAGCTGTGAAACATTCTACAATGCCCATTGCAGACCCCAAAGCAAAGAGTTATTTAGTCCAAATGCCAGAAGTGCTGAGTTTGGCACCCTGACTTACAGTATGCTTGTGGCTCAGCCTTATGTACATTGTAGATGTGCAGTTTGTCCTGGTACCTTTCTTTTTCCCATCTTCCTTCATCTATACTATTGATAAACCATTGACTATCACCTTTCTTTCTTCATAGGTGTTTAGTTACAGTCAAAAAGCTCTACTTGATGTTCCCTCTTTCTATTCCTTCCTTGAGGAATACATCAGATATCAGGCTTTTGTGAGGATATTGAAATAATGAGCCAGAAGAAAATGGATGATAGAGAGCCAGCTCTGGCACTGAGCTTAGGGTGCTAGAATTTGCAATCGTTGAAATGTCATTGCCTCCATTTCTGAAATCCTGAGTGGACCAGGGTATATTTTCTGCCAGTAATAGATTCCTGGGGGATATGAGTGGAATCTCTGGGAAGAGACCTTGATCAATGATAGAGAAGGAGTATTCATTTATCTCACCCCATCCCTTGATGAACATCTTAGCAATTGGGAATACCTGGTGTCAGGCTTGAGAAAAAGGAAATAATGGACATGCAGAGGACTATTTTTAGAAATTGCATTTGAGACTTACCCGGGAGAGTAACTCAGGTGCTGGGCTGTGCTTAGTCCCTCAGTCGTGTCTGACTCTGTTACCCCACGTACTGTAACCTGCCAGGCTCCTCTGTCCATGGAGATTCTCCATCAAGAATACTGGAGTGAGTTGCCATTTCCTTCTCCAGGGATCTTCCCATTCCAGGTCTCCCAATGTGGGTAGATTCTTTATCAGCTGAGCTACAAGGGAAGCCCAACTCAGAAAGCTACAGGTAAATTTATTGCTTGGAGATATATAATTTATCTGAATTTTTATGATGACCATTTTGGCTTCCTGTAAACATTTCCTAGGGGAAATGGTGGTGCCAGTGGTAAAGAACCCACCTGCCAATGCATAAAAGACATGGGTTCAGTCCCTGGATTGGGAAGATCCCCTGAAGGAGGGCATAGCAACCCATTCTAGTATTGTTGCCTAGAGAATTCCATGGTCAGAGGAGCCTGGCAAGCTGCAGTCCAAAGGGTTGCAGAGCTGGACATGACTGAGCAACTAAGCAAGCACTCACAGGAACAAACATTTCCTAAAGCAGGGGGGTTCTGAGCGCCACAAATTTTATGTTGAAAAATGAAAAAAAAAAAAAAGATCTTGCATAATAAATATCATTCAAAATTTTATCAGTAGATGTTCTAGTAATTAGATGTGAGTTCAGGGAAAGCTTCATTGGAATCAAATATGCCATTAATAATTGCTGAACACAAATGATGCCTTGCATTTGTGTGATGTGTAATACAGTATGAATCCTTATCTCCATGTCTGAGTGACCATTTTTCTATTTTCTCAAAGTTCTTAAACTGTCTTTCCTATTTAGAAACTGCCACGTTCCTCTCATAGATGACTTATAGTTTTAGAATGAGAAATATAAGCAGGAAGAAATTCTCCCTAAAAGTAATCCAGTGTTTTATTTCCAGGACTATAGAGTGTTATTGAATATCAACGCAATGTGCCTGTAACCTCTTGGCACCCACATTATATTAAAAAAATGTGCATTTGATAAAGCCTCAGATATGAACCATGAGTCAGGGCAATTTTCAAAGCCATTGTGCAGAGTTCTTATGACAGCAATAAATACCTAAGTATCAGTTTAATAATTGGATTCTGACAAGTTTGCAATCATGGCCACACATCACCAAAACTGTTTATTCAGCACCTCAGAAAAAATCAGAGGATGCATTTGTGCAAGATGTTTTCAAGTTAAAAAAGAAAGCAGGAAACAAATGGTGAGGAAGTTCTGAAAAGCACAACGCTGAATCTTTTGCTTAAGTTTTTGGCATTACTCTCATCTGAGGAGTAGAAGTTGAAGACCTCTTGTATTGTATAGGCAGTCCAAACTCTGTTGAGATTTTTGTTCCTTCTCTAAATTCCCTTTGTGACCTTAGACACTTTATTTAACCTCTGGTTTTAAAACTTTTGCATATGTGGATATTGCAAAGATGAAATGAGATAGTCCATACAGATATCCCTGTACTGATTACCAGAACACTTGGTGCTTATGAAATTGAAATTTCAATCTTCTCATTATTTCCTTTTTGAGAATCTGTGGAGTTGGGAAAAGTTAAAAAAAAGTTGGACATGTGGCAAATTTTTAATCACAACCAACTCAGATGAAAAGACTGAGTCAAGACTCTCCCTCATCAGTAAGGATGTCACAGCCAAGTTTTTAGGCACATTATGATCAGATAGAACTTTGGTGGACATCCCCCAAAACTTAAAAAATGGCACCATTAGGGGGAAAATCTGCTTACATGCTTGCTAGCTATTCTTGTCTCTTTTAATTTAAAAATTTTAATTGAAGCATAGTTGATTTATAATATTCCTATCTCTTAATTCAAATTCAAATATGAAGAAGGAAAATTACACATGGCATTTCATTATCTTTCTTTGTATTGCTCTTCAAATTGAAAGAAAAGTCCAGTTTTCAAGTCCTCTGTCAGTTACTGCTGCTGCTGCTTCTAAGTCGCTTCGGTCATGTCCAACTCTGTGCATAGACAGCAGCCCACCATGCTCCCCCGTCTCTGGGATTCTCCAGGCAAGAACACTGGAGTGGGTTGCCATTTTCTTCTCCAATGCATGAAAGTGAAATGTGAAAGTGAAGTCGCGCAGTCATGTCCAACTCTAAGCAACCCCATGGACTGCAGCCTACCAGGCTCCTCCATCCTTGGGATTTTCCAGGCAAGAGTACTGGAGTGTCAGTTACCAGCTGTATGATTTGGGGCAGTCTTTCTAAGCCTTGATTCTTCCATCAGTTCAGTTCAGTTCAGTTCAGTTCAGTCGCTCTGTCCTGTCTGACTCTTTGCGACCCCGTGAATCGCAGCACCCCAGGCCTCCCTGTCCATCACCAACTCTGAGAGTTCACCCAGACTCACGTCCATCGAGTCAGTGATGCCATCCAGCCATCTTACCCTCGGTCGTTCCCTTCTCCTCCTGCCCCCCATCCCTCGCAGCATCAGAGTCTTTTCCAATGAGTCAACTCTTCACATGAGGTGGCCAAAGTACTGTAAAGTGGTACTAATCAGAGCATTTGTTTCAAATGCAGTCGTGAAAATTAAAAGAGACAATGCATATAAATTACTTAATAATTATTAGCTCTTACTATCATTATTAGTCTCCCAGAAGCTATTTCCATTCACTCTGGCTCTTCCGGTCAAGTTTCCCCAGGGAGGTATGGAGAGTTTAGATGGCTGGTGAGTTTGTGAGCCTCTAGTAGGTGCTGCTATAGCATCTTATGTTCAAGAATGCTGCCAGTTGTAGTGATGACCTTGGAGATGGGTAAAAAATGAAAGTTTGGTATACATAGAAGCTGAGGGATCTGTAATTAAGCATTTTGAACTCTTGATTGCATCTGTCTGTATATGTATCTGTGCTTATATATTTATTTATAAAATAAGATTAAGTTAAATGTTTCTGGTGGTATTTTTAAACTTTCTATAATGCAATGGTTTCTGGATCCAAACTTGGTTGTGATACTTTTCTAAGGAATTTAAAAAATACAGGTGTATGTATTTTAACTATTGCTTTACATTAAAAAAAAGTCTCACAATGGAAAATTCACTATGATTTACCACAAAATGAAAACTTCAGGAATTATAGTTGCTTTCATCCTGGGATAACATTTGCTGTTTGCTGGGGATGAATATCAGCCATAAAAAATAGATGGGAGCTGCTTATTTAGTGTTTTCATTTGTTGTAGCAAATCTATCTGTCAGGCGAATCTGACAACAAGATGAGCACCCCTAGTTTGATTCATACAAACTAGGAGAGGGAGGAGAGGGAGGAAGTCTGCAGGGGTTGGACTTAAGCCTGGAGAATGAGGGAAATGCAGGTGAACAAGGAAATCCAGACAAACCACACAGCCAGTAAACTCAAATGAGAAAACCTTCAGCCATCTTATAGTGACACACATTTTAGATGTCTGGTTTTAAACTGATAACATCAAGGGACTCATCTTCTAACTTGGAGTTTTAGATTACAAATCACTTTTATATCCCTCGCAGCATCAGAGTCTTTTCCAATGAGTCAACTCTTCACATGAGGTGGCCAAAGTACTGTAAAGTGGTACTAATCAGAGCATTTGTTTCAAATGCAGTCGTGAAAATTAAAAGAGACAATGCATATAAATTACTTAATAATTATTAGCTCTTACTATCATTATTAGTCTCCCAGAAGCTATTTCCATTCACTCTGGCTCTTCCGGTCAAGTTTCCCCAGGGAGGTATGGAGAGTTTAGATGGCTGGTGAGTTTGTGAGCCTCTAGTAGGTGCTGCTATAGCATCTTATGTTCAAGAATGCTGCCAGTTGTAGTGATGACCTTGGAGATGGGTAAAAAATGAAAGTTTGGTATACATAGAAGCTGAGGGATCTGTAATTAAGCATTTTGAACTCTTGATTGCATCTGTCTGTATATGTATCTGTGCTTATATATTTATTTATAAAATAAGATTAAGTTAAATGTTTCTGGTGGTATTTTTAAACTTTCTATAATGCAATGGTTTCTGGATCCAAACTTGGTTGTGATACTTTTCTAAGGAATTTAAAAAATACAGGTGTATGTATTTTAACTATTGCTTTACATAAAAAAATTCTCACAATGGAAAATTCACTATGATTTACCACAAAATGAAAACTTCAGGAATTATAGTTGCTTTCATCCTGGGATAACATTTGCTGTTTGCTGGGGATGAATATCAGCCATAAAAAATAGATGGGAGCTGCTTATTTAGTGTTTTCATTTGTTGTAGCAAATCTATCTGTCAGGCGAATCTGACAACAAGATGAGCACCCCTAGTTTGATTCATACAAACTAGGAGAGGGAGGAGAGGGAGGAAGTCTGCAGGGGTTGGACTTAAGCCTGGAGAATGAGGGAAATGCAGGTGAACAAGGAAATCCAGACAAACCACACAGCCAGTAAACTCAAATGAGAAAACCTTCAGCCATCTTATAGTGACACACATTTTAGATGTCTGGTTTTAAACTGATAACATCAAGGGACTCATCTTCTAACTTGGAGTTTTAGATTACAAATCACTTTTATATCACTCTGAATGCTTAGTTTCTCGATAGAGTTCCTTACAGGCAAAGAGTAGTGTGGAACATACTATTTAATCTGTTGAATGTGTGTGCATGTATGCTCAGTTGCTAAGTCATGTCTGACCCTTTGCAACCCTGCAACCCCATGGACTGCCAGGCTCCTCTGTCCATGGAATTTCCCAGGCAAGAATGCTGGGTTGGGTGGCCATTTCCTTTTCTAGGGGATCTTCCCAATCCAGGGATCAAACCCAAGTCTCCTGCATTGGCAGGTGGATTCTTTAACACTGAGCCACCAGGGAAGCCCAATGTATTTAACAGGACATATTAAGTAGCTATCACATTGTAAGTAAATGCTGCTGACTGGGAATTGAATGAGATACTGTATTTGCTCTGGAAACTGGTAGAGGGTGCTGTAAGTAGAGTAAACTCATCTACAAACAACAAATGCAACAAAATTTAGGAGCATTCTGGAAGTCATAGTTTGTGAGCAAAGAGCAGAGAGTTTTCATTTCCATTTGCGGGTGAGGATTGTCTATATCAGAAAAGACTTCAGAGAAAAGATGACTGTAGCATTAGCAGATGTTTGTCAGAAAAGATGGGAAAGACATTTCAGAAAAAGGTACCATTTGAGCAAGACATGGTGGTGGGAAGCCCATGAGCCAAATTTTGGCATCTAGATAGTTTTTTCCGTGAAATTCATCCAATTACTTTATTTTAAAAGATGATTCAATTACAAAAGTATAAACACAGATGAGAAATTTGTTAAAGAGTACTCAGTTGGACTAAAATAATACTTTAACAATATCTGTTCTGCTAGGGTGCCTGTGGTTGATTAGTATCACTGGTGATGCTGTGGGTTGGCTCATTAAACACCATTCCAACTTTCTTCTTCATGTTTGTGCCTGACTGGAGAGTCCAAAGAGGTTAACAACGACTCTTCCTGTGGCACTCACATCTGATTTGATTTGAGCAGTCTGATCAACTCTGCTCTCAGCTCCTTCTATATCACTCAAGCACATGAGCTTTGAGGCCTTAAGTATAGAAACTAAACATTATAGACTGGATGCTCTTATCCCTAAAATTCAAATGTTGAAGTGCCAGGCCCCAGTGTGATGGTGTTTGGAGGTACAACTTTTTGGAGTGCTATGAATTTGTCAAATTAGCAGTCGATTAAATGTAGCACAGGATGCTGGTTGGTGAGCTGTGTTTCAACAACAGATCACAAGGAAAACTGAAATAGAGAATTTTATTAATCACAGGTCCTGGAAGGAGTATTGGAATGCCTCAAGAGGCCAAGTGTCAAAGCAGAGTACAGACAGAGAAAGACAAGCCCTAGTAACATGCCTTGTGAGGGCCTCTGGGTGGAGCCCTTTGGAGCTGATTCTTAAACCAAGGCTGATTTGGTCAATTGAAAGCAAAATTTCCAGGTTCTAGTAAGCTCCAAGTGGTTTTTATGTAAGGAGTGTGTAAGGGGAAGGTCCTAGGAGGCAGAGGAGACTGGAGATCACAAGGGCTCCTGGGGAAGTCATATCAGGAACTTACATTTGCCTGTAACTTACGTTTGACTCAGAGGGCTGCTCTCTAGAGACCTAGAGAGCATCTTTATCATGGGAGGCCACAGCAAGAAGGAAGGCATCAAATCACCTGGCAACTTGATCAGCAAATAAAACTGTTTGCTGTTTAAGCCACCCAACCTATAATACATATTATAGCATCCAAGGCAGACTAAGACTGACAGGGTTGAGATCTCACTTATACTGGGAATACCCTCCTCCTTGCAAATCCCCTAAGAGCTTGTGGATACAAGAACAGATTGGTGGTTGCCAGGGGTCAGGGGTGAGGGGTGGGTGAAATGATGAAGTGAGTCAAAGGGTATAAACTTCCAATTATGAAACAAATTAGCCATAGGGATGTAATATATAGTATAGTGGCTATAGTTAATAGCACTGTATCACATATTTAGAAGTTGCTAAGAGAATGGACCTCGAGTTTGCATCACAAGAAAAAAAAGTCACCACACTGTGTGTGGTGATGGATATTAATTAGACTTATTGTGATGATCATTTTGCAGTATAGAGAAATAGCGAATCTTTATGTTATACACCTGAAACTAATGTTATATGTCATTATACCTTAAAAATAAAAACAAAGGAATTAAAAATACAAAATAAAGACAGGGTTGATACAATTTCAGAAAGAACTTTGGGTGTAGTTAGAGCTACATGCATCAATAGGAATTGAATAAATCAGAATCTAAATGCATTTTTGAAGATAGTTTATTGTCAACTAAATTACAATCTTGGAAAATATAAAAAATAAAAGAAAAAAGTACCCACTTCTCAATTGAAAAACCCTGTGCCTGGAACTCCCCTGGTGGTCCAGGGGCTAAGAATCCATTTGCCAATGCAGAGAATCTAGGTTCAATTCCTGGTAGGTTTTTATGTTGTTTTCTCGGGGAGAGGATGAATGGTCTTCATGGCAACCAGAAGAGTGGATCATGATTGGTATAGTGCTTGATGCTCACCAAGCCAGTGTCTGTTTCCTCCTGTTCATCCAGGAAAACCTGTCCCAGCCCCTTTCAACAAATACATATTTCCTGAAGTTTGATGGGGTTTGGGATTGAATTTTGGCAACTGGAATGTGAGTGGAAGAGACTGGCTATTTGAAACTAGTCCTTCCACCTTCTCTCACAGGAACCTCTACAATTTCTCTCATTCTCATCTTCCCACTGGATTTTGATACCCAGGCCCACACTGGGGACTGTATTTTGAAAACAGTGAAGTTTCTGTAATGAAACAAAGAGCCTCCCTCCCCAGCTCAGGGCTGCACTATGAGTAAGTAATGAGCAGTGTTTGCTGAAGGCTTCTGAGATGAGGGGTGTTTTTGTTACAGCAACTAGCCAGCTCTGACAACTCTTCTGTAACTCCTAATGGTAGCCTCAGCATTTAGCAAGATTGCTGGAATACAGTAGGTGCTCAGTATATATACTTGCTGAACTAATGAATAAAGTTATCTATTGAATTTAAGATAAGTTTTTATAGTTATTGTGAAATATTGGCTATAGTCCCTGTGCTATAAAATATATCTTTATAGCTTATTTATTTTATTTAAAAAATTATTTATTTTTATTTAAAAATTCTGTTGAAGTATAGTTGATTTACAATGTGTTAATTTCTGCTATATAAATCAAGGTAATTCAGCTATACATATACATTTTTCTTCATATTCTTTCCATTATGGTTTACGACAGGATATTGAATATACTTCTCTGTGCTGTATGGTAGGACTTTGTTGTTTATAAGAAAAAAAATTAGAGTATCTACTATGCAACAAGAATTGAGCAAAGAACTTCAGGGAAATGAGTAAGACATTGTTTAAGCCCTCAAATGGCTAAAAATCTTTTTTTTAAAGTTACGTTTTGCTTTATTCAAACACCTTGTCCTTAATGGTTTTGAAGCATCTTACATTAAAAGCAAATGTAGCAGAATGAAATGAAATATCAGTAAAAATCAAGAATTAGGATCAGGAAAATAGAAGTTATAATGGGCAGTCAAGATCAAGTAAGATCTTGATACTTCTAAGTAAGACTTACAGTATAAGCTGTAATTCCTGAGGTCAAGTACCTTAGCATTGGGAAACTATGCCTGACTAGAAACCTAATTTTTATTGTAGGAGAGGAAAACCCAAAAGACACAAAGTTATACACACTGCAAAGGATAAGTAGCCTTTTTTCCCAATACTGAAAATTTCCTTTGAACTTGAAACCTTAGCAACTGGAGTCATTTATTAGAACTGGGAAAGCTATTAGCATTCAAAAATGTTTTTCAAGGTGAAGTTTTATTTAAAATGTAACAGAAATAGTTCTTTAACATGCTAGTGAAATACTATACATTTATGTTCACTTGAATTTAATGCAAAATATTAAGCTACTTACTCCATGCTACATACCTTAAGGGAAGGAAAGTGACTTTTGGTAAATACTCTCTAGTTCCTAGCACCTAGTAAGCACTGAATAAGTAGGTGCTGACATGCTGCATGAATATTGTAGTCACAATTATGTTAAATTTCAATTGAGTTAGAGTTGGTTATATTTTATAGATTGAATTTTATTAAAGTTTCTTTCAATAGGCATTACATAACAGACCGCATTGATTTTAATAAAATGTGCATTGATTATGGCAAAATGTCAGTTTTCTGCCCTGAACACAATCTCCCACAGTCATTAAACAACATTACAATTTTATTAAATCAATTCTATTCATTCATTTTAATTAAGGACAGCTTTTAATTTGACCTTCTTTTTACTTTGGAAGACACTTGATCAAAATTCAGCAAAGAGTTAATCACTTCACTCAGATGCATTTTTCAGATTCTTTAACAAACAAACAAAAAAAGAAACTGTAATTCTGTTATCTTGATGGTCTTATCCAAAGACATAGATAAAATACATCAATCACCGAATTTCAATTTCAATTTGGGGATCAGAAGACTGAGTGTTTTAAAAGTTACTTTTGGGGAATTCCCTGGAGATCCAGTGATTAAGACTTCAGTTCCCAGTGCAGAGGCCATGGGTTTGATCTTTGGTAGGGGAGTTAAGACCCACTCCAGTACTCTTGCCTGGAAAACCCCATGGACAGAGGAGCCTGGTAGGCTGCAGTCCATGGGGTTGCGAAGAGTCGGACACAACTGAGTGACTTCACTTTCCACATTCATGCATTGGAGAAGGAAATGCAACCCGCTCCAGTGTTCTTGCCTGGAGAATCCCAGGGACAGAGGAGCCTGGTGGGCTGCAGTCTATGGAATCACACAGAGTCGGACACGACCGAAGCGACTTAGCAGTAGCAGCAGTAGCAGCAGGGGAGCTGAGATCCCAAATACCGCACAGCACCACAAAAAAAAAAAAAAAAAAAAAAAAAATGAAAGAAAGAAAAATTACTATTCTGAAGCTAAATTCTTATTTTTTGATCTAGACTCAGGTTCTGAAAGCAACGTATGTAGCAGAATATGTTGGTCCGGTACTTGTCTGTTTCCCCCAGTTTTCTTCTCTTTATGCACACTTCCTTTCTCTTTTTGACATGACTCAATTTATTTATTTATATTTATTATTTGGTTGTGTTGGGTGTGTTAGCTGCAGCACTTGGGCTCAGTAGTTGCAGTGTTCCTTCTTAGTTGCCCTCAGGTATGTGTAATCTTAGTTCCCCAACCAGGGATGGAACCTGAGACTCCTGCATTGCAAGGTGGATTCTTAAACACTGGACTGCCAGGGAAGTCCCCACTCAATTTAATTTTCACATTAGAAGACATATGTTAAAAAGTGTCTCCCAAAGTGTTAAGTAGTACAAACCAAGGAAATAACGACAAAAATCCCAGTCCTCACAACAATAGGTAAATATGGGGTCCTATTTTAGCTTGGAATTTTTTGATTTTTAGTGACCTTGATCACTATTTTTCTCTATACAATTTCTAGGCCTTTGTATTTCCAGTTGTGTGACTGCTGCTACAGCTAAGTCACTTCAGTCGTGTCTGACTCTGTGTGACCCCATAGACGGCAGCCCACCAGGCTCCTGTGTGAATGTGCCTTTAAATTTTGGTTATGGGGTTTTCTTCTTAAAGTAACCAAATAAATTGATCTTTTAAAATGTGATTTCCCCCCTTGTCTTTTCCCATTAAGCATTCCTAATTTGGAGATTTAATAAATATTCTTCATTTTCCTTTACAAAAAAAAAAAAAAGTCTCCCAAGATGCTCATTATCCAGGGATTTTGGTACCTTAACAGAAAAAAATGCCCTGGTTCTTCAATCACAACCTCATTTCTACCTCTAGACTAGATGTGACAGGCTGACCCACAGGCAAGGCACACCTGAGGCTCTGGTTTTAAAAGAAAAGCCTAACGAGGTGTACCTACAGTGAGTACAATAGTAGGGACTGACCCCTGCCTCCTGTCCCTGCTGTGTGACTGATAACACCAAGTCTCATGCCCGCAGGCTTGGCTCAAAGAGTAATTATAATCAAAGTGTATTGTAACTAATTATCTAATTTTGATGAGCTGTTTATAGTTAATTTTGTGAATATTCCATTATGAAAGGAATGACCTTATAAAGTGTTCCAGACAAAAGAGAAATAGATAAGTATAAAATTTCCAGGTGCAATTAACTTCTGTTTGAATTCTATCCAGTTCTCTTATTCTCTGTATGAAAGTGAAAGTCACTCGGTTGTGTCTGACTCTTTGCAATCCCAAGAACTATACAGTCCATGGAATTCTCCAGGTCAGAATACTGGAGCGGGTAGCCTTTCCCTCCTCTAGGAGATCTTCCCAAGCCAGGGATTGAACCTAGGTCTCCCACATTGCATGTCGATTCTTTACCGATTGAGCTATCAGGGAAGCCATTCTCTGTATGGACTAACCTTTTTTTTTTAAATAAAAAGATTAGCAATGTGTCTTGTACACTCATAGGTTCAGGGCTTGTGGCCACTATAGGTGGTGGAAAACAAAACAAATTTCTATAATTGTATTTTAACCCCAAGCAATAAAAATTGAATGAATATCAGTCATTTTCCCCTGTCTCCCTGCCTCACCTTCAGTTTGGTTTCCCCATGTTTCTGTTTTGTTTTCTGATTCCTTTTCCTCCAAGTAGCCTATGAGCACTTTGAGAATAAGGCCAGTCTTTTATCTTTATCTCATTTGTGCTCATCACTGGATCTAATTCATGGTAAGTACTCCATCCATAATTATTGAATGAATGAATAAATAAAGAATAAAATCGCTCT
>SJYC01085859.1:0-11629 GCA_006408675.1 Madoqua kirkii | reverse complement strand
AAAAAAAAAAAAACTAACATGACTTCAGCATAGTTTGTTGAAGGATAAAAATTGTCATAATGAGTGAAACAAGTCAGAGAAGCAGAAACATTGTATGACATCCCTTATATGTGTAAGCTAAAAGGACATGATACAAATGAACTTATTTACAAAACAGAAACAGACTCACAGATTAAGAGAAATGGACTTATGATTGCCAGGGGGAAAGATGGAGGGTAGGGGTAGTTAGGGAGTTTGGGATGGAAAGTACACACTGCATCTTTAAAATGGACAACCAACAAGTACCTACTGTACAGTTCAGGGAAATCTGCTCAGTGTTATGTGGCAGCCTGGATGGGAGGTAAGTTTGGGGGAGAATAGATATATGTATATGTATGGCTGAGTTTCCTTGCTGTCAGCTTGAAACTATCACATTGTTAACTGGCTATACTTCAAGTACAAAAAAAGTTTAATAAAAAAACAAATTAAAAAAAAAGAATGAATTGGCTAAAGATATTAATAATATGAATATCATATTTCATTTTCCTAAAATATAACCTTTTCTGGCATTATGATCACTTTTGCTAAGCAGAATAAAAGTGCTTTTCTCAAAGAATTCTGTCTCAAAGAGAATCCAGGCCAAGTGAGCTCTCTATTTGCAAATATTCTCTCCATTACTACAATGGATGGAAGCCTTTAAAATTAATACAGTTACATTTATTATTCTATAGGGCTAACTAATAAAAATTTTGCTAATAAGATTTTCCTAATAAAGGTTTTTCAATCCCCATTCCTCTCCCCGCCAAAATGAGACCTCTTACTTCTTTCAATAGTTGTTTTACAGCTATTCATGGAATTCTTGTTAGACATTACGGAGTTGAGCAATGTGAATGATGGATAAAAATAATACATTCCTGTCCACAAGTTGTTTGTAATCTGACTGGGGAAACAAAGCAATAGGTAACAATGGGTGAAAGCACCAAAGATTCTTAAGACTAGAAGAGCATGAGAAGCCAGATGCAAAGTGAAGGTGGGCTGGATGAAGATTTAGGGGAAGTTTCCTAAAAGGTGAGGCCTCAAACTATGTTTAAGCCTGGATGTTTCACTGACTTGACAGATAGAAGGAAGACAAGCACCGCAGGTGGGAAAGGCAGTGTATATGAAATCAGCTGTGGAAAAGGACATCTCATTATGATTAAAGCCAACAGTGTATATAGAAGTGGGGTAGGTGGAATCAGGTTGGAAAGCAACATGGAAAGGTGTGTGGTTCAGATCATGGGCTTCGGAAGGCGATCATCTTGAGTAGGGCAATGCCTAGTTTTTGCAGGGCTCTGGGCAAATTTTTTGTTGTTGTTGTTCACCTCAGTATATAAATAATTTGATATAAAAAGGTATGCATTCCAGTCTATCATTAGAAAACATCAGGCAAACTACAATAGAGGAACATTCCTTACCAGTCCTCCTCAGAGTGCCAAGGTCTTCAAAAACTAGAAAGACTGAGAAACTGTCACAGATAGGAAACAACGGAGGAGATATGAGAACAAAATGTATTGCAGGACCATGGGTAAGGCTATGAGCAGGCGGAAAGAACTGTAGTGGGAAAACTGGGGAAATTCAAATAAAGTAAGTGTGTTAGTTAGCAGTATTATACCAACGCTAATATCTAATTTTTTTTTTTTTTACTTTCCATGGGATTTTTTTTTTTAATTTTATTTTTACTTTATTCTACTTTACAATACTATATTGGTTTTGCCATACATTGACATGAATCAGCCACAGGTGTACACGAGCTCCCAATCCTGAAACTCCCTCCCACCTCTCACCCCATATCATCTCTCTGGATCATCCCCATGCACCAGCCCCAAGCCACCTGTATCCTGTATTGAACATAAACTGGCTTGATGAATATGCCATGGCCATGTAAGATGTTAACATTAGGGGAAATAGGATGAAGAATACCTTTCTTAATTTCTCTATAAACATAAAAATATTCCCAGTAGAAGTTTATTAAAAAAAAACACACATTGTCAACACAGTGAAACTACTCTGCATGATACTGTAATGATGGATATATGTCCTTTTATATGTATTTGCCAAAACCTATTGAATATACAACACAAAGAGTGTATCCTGCTTGCCTGGGTTGATAATGATGTGTCAGAGTTGGTTCACTGATTGCAATAAATATATCACACTGGTGTAGAATGTTGATGGAGATGAGACTGTGTGGGCAGGGAGAGGGTTTTGGGGAAGTCTATATTCTGTTTGCTTTTGCTCTGAACCCAAAACTTCTTTAAAAAAAAAAAAGTATAGTCTTTGGAGCATGTATAGATGTATATGTATAACTGAATCACTTAACTGTTCACCTGAAACTAACACAACATTATAAATCAACTATATTCCAATGTAAAATACAAATAAAGTATATTTGTTTAAAACGTATTGTAATACCACATATATAAGAATCCCACATTTGTATGAAAACTCTGTTAATATACAGTGTTCTCCTCAGCCTAGAAATTTTCATCCCTCCCCACTTTTGCATAACCTCTTGAGCTTTCAAAATCAAAAGTTTCAATAAAAATGTGACTATCAAAATGCATTACTAAAATCTATGGCTCTGTGTATGTTATCGTGATTTTTCTTTTTATTAAGAATCAAGGTTTTGAAAAATAGATGGGAAAGAAGTATGTCTATGTTTGTTTATTGCAAAGTTGGTGCACGTGAAGATTCTGCAGCATATCTAGGCCCCACTTCACCTTCTTGGGGTCCAAACACACTATTTCTGCATAATTCTGAATCTCCCACCATTACTCACAATATTATGGTTTTGGGGAAATGATTTTATAATGAATTAATATTGATCTCAGGCTTCTCAGGTGACTCTTTGGTAAAGAATCCACGTGCTAAGAAGGAGACAAGGGTTTGATCCCTGGGGAAGATCCCCTGGAGAAAGAAATGTCAACCCACTCCAGTATTCTTGCCAGGGAAATCAAACAGACAGAGAACCCAGGTAGGCTGCATTCCATGGGCTTGCAAAAGAGTCAGACATGACTTAGTGGCTAAACAACAACAAGGAATGTAGATCTCACCGCAGTAGTATCTCAGGCCATTTACTGAATGCTGGTGATATCATTGCTCCTGATGCTGGTCACTGGACTGCCCGGGGAATATCAGTTCCCAGTAACCCTCTCTACGGTTGTTAACTGTGCTTTGTTGAAAATGAGCTCTTCTTTGAAGTCTTTGGGCTGTAATGACTATGTCACTAGGATGAAATGTCTTTCTTGGTGCCTTCCACAAACCTGCCTATTACAGGGAGCAGAGATGAGGGGCCTGTGGGCAGAGTATAAAGAGAAGTCACATTTATGCAAGGAACCTCTGTCCCTCATCCTGCACAAGTTTTGACTCAGGTAAGAGGGCATGGCTTTACCACATTGGGTGTTTGTGACTGACTTAGAAAGGGTTTTGGAGATCTCTGTGACATCTGGTTGACCCCATGTGGAGGAGCTGTATGTCAGGCACATCTCTCCCAAAGAGAGATGGGATCAGAGCCCATGCAGGTCCAAATCCAGCCTAGAGTTATCCCCAGATGTCACTGCCCACCCCAGCCAGTCCCAGAAACCAGAAGGAACTTAGAAACTCTTGAGGAAGTTAGCACTATAAAGTGTGGGGTCCCTGTGGAGTGAAGTCTGGGGAGGAGCCCTACTTTCTTGCTTATGACTAAGGGTGATGTACCTGGCTTTGGTCCTGTCTGCCTCCTATTAGTCCTGAAACTCAGGCTAGTCTCAACCTCTGGGCCTTGTTTTCTTCTTTTCTGAGATGAAGGTAATAACCTCAAATAATTGTTCTGAAGAGTGAATGAGATATTTATTGAGTTCCTGTGAAATGCACTGGAGAAACAGCAGTGAACAAGACACATAGAAACTGCCCTCTTGAGTTTTTATAATCCTGGACTCTATGAAGTCAAAACTGTGTTCAGCAAATAATATACTCTTAATAAATGCTGGGTAGCATTGTTGTTGGTTCAAATTCTAGAACTTCTCCCCAGGGTGTTCCAGGCCTGCCTGGATGTGAGGCCTGAAGTGTCTCTTGGGCTTTAAAGGGTGAGGGAGAAAGGACTGGACCAGATGAGAAGGTGTTTTGCTTGTTGGTATTAAACCAAGAGTTACTTTGAAGATATCTAGACGAGAGAAACAAAAAGATCACAAGACCCTCAGGCAATACTTCCTAAATGTGTCTTTCTTCCAAGTGAGACTTTTCAAGGGGTCAGGTAGGGATGAGTTCAAGACTACTTTGCTGTGAGTTCATTCCACCCTGGTTGGATACATAAAGATGTCTCTGATTAAACTGTATCATGATGAGAGTGTTTGCTATAACAATATGTGCACTAACTTTACATTCTGTGAAGATTCCTCCTGATGCCTTCAAAATAAATTCTATTAATATAAAAATCTCCTTGATGATTTTTCTACAATACAACAATTTCTAAAAGCAGTGCAAAATGCCATTATTCCTTCAATTCTGGTTTCTGACTTTCCAACATTTTTGGACCTGAAAAATATATTTAAAAAACCCCCTTCTCAGATGTGCTTCTAAAAGGCTATGTGAAGCCAAGAGATACTTTGCTTCTTTGAACAAATGCTTACCATACATCCACATGTGATGTATCAACAATTAAAGGATATCTCATTTGCAATTGGGAGTTAGCTTTACTTTCTGCTCAGTAGGAATTCTGTCTGAAATTCACTTCCTTTTATGTTCAAATGATATCTCATATGCATTTTAGTTGAATAACAGGGAGAAAAGCCAATTATATTTGCTATAACTGTCTTTTCCCATTATCCTTCAATAAAGCACTATCTCCAGGTAAAGAAGAGTAAAATTGATATATGTATAATAAGTTTAAACCAAGCTTAGTTTTGACCAACACTTCAGAAAGAGTATACAGCTATTATCTGGACAAGTTTTCTTTGCCTGAGCTCTTTGGAGCTCAGAGCACAGGCTGGTAATTGTTATAGGCTGTGTTCTGACCTGTCCCCACTGCAACCTTTCTGTGTTAAAGTTCTAACTCCCAGGACCTCATTATGTGACTGGATTCAGAGAGCTTCCATATAGGCTGTGTTCTGACCTGTCCCCACTGCAACCTTTCTGTGTTAAAGTTCTAACCCCCAGGACCTCATTATGTGACTGGATTCAGAGAGCTTCCAAGAGGTAATAAAGTTAAAATGAAATCATTAGTGTGGGCCTTAATCAAATATGGCTGTTGCCCTGATAGGAAGAGACCCAGATATATACAGAGGGAAAGGACATGTGAAGCCACACTGTCTACAAGCCAAGAAGGGAGGTCACTGGAGGAACCAACTCTGCTGGCACTTTGGTCTTGGACTTTAAGTCTCCAGAACTGTGAGAAATAAATTTCTGTTGTTTAAGCCATCTATCCTGTAGCTCCAGCAACCTGAGACTGTGAAGTAACACTTTCTAGTCACACACCACAGAAAAAAACACTTTGAGACATCAATGAACCTGGAGTTTTACTTCACTGATATTTTAGTGGAATCATAAGAATGGTTCCTTTCTGAGTACATTTCTGCAACACTAATCATAATTTTCATCACCACCATCACCATGGTTATCACCATCATCATCATCACCATCACAATCACTATCATCTTCCTCCTCCTCAGCATCGTTGGCACCATCACCAACATCATCATTCTCTTCCTCCTCATCACCACCACCATCACCACTATGACATCACTACTGCCACCACAGCACCATTGTCATCATCCTCATCATCATTTTATAACAACAACCCCACCATCTACCAGCTAGTACACATTATGAGACAACGTGCTCTGGCCTTCTGAAGGAGATCAGCCCTGGGTGTTCTTTGGCAGGAATGATGCTAAAGCTGAAAGGGTCGGTTTGCTAGAGCTACCAGAGCAAAGTATGACAGGCTGGATGGCTTAAACAACAAAATTTATTTCTCACAGTTCTGGAGACTCAAAGTCCAAGACCAAAGTGCCAGCAGAGTTGGTTCCTCCAGTGACCTCCCTTCTTGGCTTGTAGTACTTTGGCCACCTCATGTGAAGAGTTGACTCACTGGAAAAGCCTCTGATACTGGGAGGGGTTGGGGGCAGGAGGAGAAGGGGACAACAGAGGATGAGGATGAGATGGCTAAATGGCATCGCTGACTCGATGGATATGAGTCTGAGTGAACTGCGGGAGTTGGTGATGGACAGGGAGGCCTGGCGTGCTGCGATTCATGGGGTCACAAAGAGTCGGACACGACTGAGCGACTGAACTGAACTGAACTGAATAAGAATATCATTGATACTACAGCAACATCACAAAGCCTCTCAAACCATCAGTGACTCAACTCAGTGTCCGCTTGCTTCTTGCTCCTACGTTGCCTAGGAGGCTTTCCTTAGGGGTTCCATTTTAGTAAGTGACTCAGGGACCCAGCAAGCTCCTTCCTATTTCTGCCTTTTCCTTTTAAAATTCACTCCACTGAGTCAGTAGGTGAAGAGAGAGAGACAGAAACAGAGAAAGATGGAGAGGAGGCACACTGTGTTTTTCATAAGATTTTTATGGGCAAAACTTGAAAGTGGAGTTTGTCACTGACCCCAGTTCCACTACCCAGAACTAGGGATGTGGCTTCACACAGTGTGAGAAAGGCTAGGACGTACAGGCCCAGGAGGGAGCGTGAGCCAAATAGAGAATGGCAAGCCTTCCTCTGCCACAGTCTCTGAAAGTTTCTTTTCTCTCCAGGTTTTATGTTGTAATAATGTTGGTCTTATTTCCCTTTTGCATGAAAATCAGGGTTAGAGACGTTAACTAATGTGTCCAAGGTCAAACAGATGGACCTGGGAATGAACTCAAGGCCCCAATATCTACAATATCTGTAATTTTTTATTATATTAGTGTTTAACAAAGTGAATTTCCTAAAGATGCTCTTTAAAAAATTTCTGTGGTCAAATACACTGAAAACAGCACATAGCATAGCACCCCTGGTGGAAATTCAGAAAGGACTTGGATATATTAAAGGATGGAAGAACTCTAGAACCCAGCCCAGAGCCACTCTAGCTCCTCCTCTAGCCTCTTTAGTCGTCCTCATGAGATAGTAACTAAAGGTTGCTGACAGAACAGTTGTGGGCAGTCAGGTCCTTGCTCTAGCACTATGACTAGGGTCTGTTCTGATTGTTCACTTAGCTTCCAGATTCCCCCACTTCCTGGGCATCACTGTGACTAGTCAGATCATTATGTGCTGCTAAAATTCTGCCCATATTCCTGTTGCATTAATGGAGACACAGGTGGGCACCACCAGGACATAGTCCTTGCATCAGCTGGGCTGCTGTTTGCCAGGCAATCCAATGGTGCCCCCAATTAAAGTATATTCTTCCCTGGTGAGAGCAGAGGCACCCTTGGTGGCATCACTGGCACCCCAGTGCTAAGTGTGCTCTGTCCATCTGGCCACCTGCATTTATGGATACTCTCTACTGCCTAGTGTTTCCAAATCTTCCTTCAACGTGGCCTTTTTTGGTACAGCGATTTTAGTACCAAGACAAAGACTTTGGCTCTGAGAGAACCAAGGTTGGACAAAGAGACAATTGAGTAGGCAGTCATAGAGGCCAGTGGAGACACCAGCTACATATCCTGTAACCTACCAGTATGGGGAAGGGGATGCTTCTGGGTCAGGATAGGAAGTGACTGTGCCTGGCGTATGGTTTGGGATGAGGACATGCCAAAGCTTTGGGTTCTTCTTTTAAGTAATCTTTTTGAAGCTCATCTTCATTTAAGAGGAGAAATTCATTAAAACTCACAAATTCTGACAACATAAATATTAAAAATATTAAGTTTATTAATAAAATGAGAGTTAACACTTACATACCCTTGCTCTATGCTGGACATATACTTTCTGAGTGAATAATTAACTCAGCAGAGTATTAAAAGTATCACCATTATCCCCTTTACAGGGGAAGGAACTGAAGAAGAAAAAAGTTATTTTATCATAGAGTCAGAATTTAAGACCATAGATGATGATCTGAATTACCAAATAGCTCCACCACTTTTTGGTCAAGAATATAAGATGTGATCTAGTTATCAATATCTATGACATTCCAATAAATAATTTTTGTGACTTAGTCAATAATAAAGATATTGAAAATATTAAACAAATATAAGACAACATTTTATTTCAAATTTTGGCCCATTTCCTATACTGGGCTATTGCTTTGATAATTATTATTGGTCAGAAACTGAGAGGATTCAGCAACAGTAGAATGAATATTGTTGATTTTAGAAGGAAATCGACTTCTTGTGACTATCAGTAATCTAATAACTACTGATTCAATGGAAAAGTCATTGGGATAGTTTGATGTGGTTTCCTGGGTCAAAATATGGCTTTAATGACTAGCATTCATCATGTCAGAATGATCATGCCAACAGTCATTTTGTACATTTTTAGAATGAATTGACAAATGATTTATGCTACAACTTATAAAAATTGATAATTAGATGCTGAGATTAAAAGAATTAGGTGCTAATTTGCAATCTTGGGAACTACCTGTGTGTCATCTGAAACCAGCCTTTCACACAAAGGGCAGGGGGAGACAAAGGAAGGAGGCAGATCACTGCTGCTTGGCAGGCAGCAGGTTTGATAAACAAGGAAACTTACTTACATAAGAGACTTGTCTTTGGACACTGTAAGAAGAGAGGGTCTCACAGCCACCCACCAGAATCTTCAAGTTTATATAGAGGCCTTGGCTAGGTTCATCACATATACAGTCTACATGGTCTCAGTGACATCCTATTCTTAAGGTTGCATCCTTGAAACAGCTCCTAGGGTGGAAAATGTGGGCATATTCCAAGGACAGAAGAGGGGTGAGGAGCATCTCATTGGCCAGGTCCAGCTCATGGGTCAACTCTGTATTATTGCTTCCAATATTAGGAAATAATAATAGATACAATATTTACATACGAAAGTGTTAGCTACTCATTCGTGTCCAACTCTTTGTGACCCCGTGGACTGGAGCCTGTCAGGCTCCTCTGTCCATGGAATTCTCCAGGTAAGAATACTGGAAAGGGTTGCCATTCCCTTCTCCAAGGGATCTTCCCAACTCAGGAGTCAAACCCGAGTCTCCTGCATTGCAAGCAGATTCTTTACCATCCACAGAAGTCTAATTCACATATTTAAATTTGTTTAATATTTTGAATATATATCTGTGGGTACCAAGTCTTACAATAGTACTTCAGAGTGGTCCACACATTGTCATAGTCCCCTTCAAGATTCAGCGCAGGTATTACCTTTCCAAGTGAGTTTTCCCTGAATACCATCAAATAGTTAGTAAGCAAAGGAAATTTTGGTCTCTAATCTCACAGCTCCCAGATTTCTATCTTTGTATCCATCATCAGAAGTCTAATTCACATATTTAAATTTGTTTAATATTTTGAATATATATCTGTGGGTACCAAGTCTTACAATAGTACTTCAGAGTGGTCCACACATTGTCATAGTCCCCTTCAAGATTCAGCGCAGGTATTACCTTTCCAAGTGAGTTTTCCCTGAATACCATCAAATAGTTAGTAAGCAAAGGAAATTTTGGTCTCTAATCTCACAGCTCTCAGATTTCTATCTTTGTATCCATCATCTATCATGCTGTTTTCTAAAATATTCTTTATTATATATATTACAAATATTTCTTCCCAACTGATTCCATATACACATGTAAATATATATGATGTATGTATATATGCATATAGTTGTTTTATTTTTTGGCCACTTGGCATATGTGATCTTAAATCCTTGAGCAGGATTGAACCTGTTTCCCCTGCATTGGCAGCACAGAGTCTTAACCACAAGACCTCCAGGAAGTCCCCATTATGCTGTTTCTAATGGATTTATCTGTAACCCATTTGAATGTGGAGGTGTGTTCTTTGTGCCTAATGTGATAGATTTTTACTTTACATTCCTTTAGACTTTGCCTTTGTTTTCTTAGGATCTGTGTACTTATAAGATGCTTATACTAAATGCAATAATAAATCATGACCCTGGAGTCTTTGACCTGCAGCACCTTCAAAGTTGAAAACATGTCAGAGATGGTTACAACATCCTTGTGAATTTTCCAGTATGTTTGTATCTACCATTTTTATCAACTTTTTTTCTTAATTTTTCTCCACTGGAGTTTAGTTCTTTTTCTTTATTTTAAATTGCAAGATCATTGCTAAAATTGCACTAAATTTTTAAAAAAGTAACATATTTTTCTTTTTTCCATTTTGGTTAATCCTCATAGTTTCATGTTTGTAAATTCTGGTTGCTGCAGAACCATACTTAATCTACATAAACTTTACTTACAATGTGACTGTAATCTTGTTTTGTGAATGTCTGTGGGTTTTTTCCTACCCTATATCTGGTAAGTCACTCTAACTCTGACACAAAATGATGAGATAGAGGTAGACAAGAAAAGATAGAGAAAACAGCAAATACAAAACACTTAAGATGAAAAAGAAATTCACAGGTTTGGGGAAAAGAATTATGGTGAGTAGAGAGTAGGAGATAGAATTGAGAAAGTTGATGCTTAAATCATGAAAGGGCTTTTAAGCTCTGATGAGGATGTTAGATTTTATTCTATGTGCAAAGAAACTAGACACTGCATTGTTTGACTTATGACAGAAATGATTTCCATGGGGAAGCTGGACTGGGAAGGGGCCAGTGCAGAAGCAGTGAGACCAGGCAGGAGGACGCTGCAGCAGAGGAGGTGGCAGTGGTGCTGATGGTGGCTCAGACTGAACAGGGGCGGTAGAGATGGTGAGGAAAGCGTAGATTTCTCAGGATGCTTTAAAGTTAGACCTTGAGAATAAATTGACTAAAGCGTGAGAGGGAAAGAGAGGGACCAGTGTAATTATAGCATGAATATATCATTGGATGTTGGTAACACTTTCTATGATGGGAAAAAACAGAGGTTAGAAGTAGCTTTGGTAGTGAGTGAGTCATAAGTTCTATTCTGAGCCTGCTGTGTGTGGGATGTTTATAAAATCAAGGATGCACAGCTTAATGAAAGAGGGTGGATTCTGTGGGGAGACTGGAACTGGATAGAAATCTGAATGTTATCACAACATCAGTTCAGTTCAGTTCAGTCACTCAGTTGGGTCCGACTGTTTGTGACCCCATGAATTGCAGCATGCCAGGCCTCCCTGTCCATCACCATCTCTCAGAGTTCACTCAGACTCACGTCCATTGACTTGGTGATGCCATCCAGCCATCTCATCCTCTGTTGTCCCCTTTTCCTCCTGCCCCCAATCCTTCCCAGCATCAGAGTTCTTTTCCAGTGAGTCAACTCTTCTCATGAGGTGGCCAAAGTACTGGAGTTTCAGCTTTGGCATCATTCCTTCCAAAGAACACCCACATAGATGTTATTTAAAGTCACAAAAGTGGTTATTCCACCTAAAGACAGTGTGTATATAAAAGTAAGTAGTTGAGTCAAGAGCCTAGAGACCCTCTAGCATCCAAAGTGTGTTGATATGGACAAGTCAGAGTCAACACATCAAGAATATAATAACAGTCATAAATGTGTAGGCATTTAACAAAGCACTCCATATGTGTAAAGCAAAAACTGACAGAATTGAAGAGAAAAATAGAAAATTTGGCTAA